>CAUYRH010032646.1:0-58735 GCA_963574655.1 Perodicticus potto | reverse complement strand
TCATGGAATTGAGGCCTAGGAAATTCACAAGAAATTGACCTAGGCATAGGAAATGGGGGTTCCACATTTAGTCCTAAGTGTAAAGTGAAGGAGACACCAAGGCACAGGTGTCTCCTCCGTAGTTATCCAGCCTTTTTGGCTATTGGAGCCTCTGGTGGGGGTTGGAGGTCCCCCTCCTTGCCTGTCATCCAGCCCGCTGGCTCTTCAGCTGGCTGCCGCAGCACCAATACCACCAAGGAGGAGGCGACAGGTCTGCCAGCTCCGCTGAGCTGGCTAGGGTGCCAGATGTCCTGCATCAATTCTCCCTCTCCAAGTAGAAACCCTAACTGCTGTTAGGGTAAAGGGGGCGAAGACTCGCTCTAACTGCTTCCTGCTGGATCGGGCGATGATAGAAAGGGGAAGTTAGGGTTTCTCCGGAGGGAGAGTGATACAGGGGTTCATGGACTGGGACCATCTTTATTGCGTGTGGCTTGATGACCTTTCTGGAAAACGTAAATCTGATTAGTATAATCAGTAATAGGCAAAGGTAGAACAGCGTCAGGTCAGAAGCACTTATTCAGTGATGCTAAAAGAAAACCATATTAGGATTTTTCTTGCTTTTTTCTAAATAATAACTTCAAACTTTCTTTTGGCTCACAGGTGTAGGTGGTCTGTGGTTGGCTGTCTTCATTGCCTGCCTCTGTAGAGGATGGAGGGTTCCGGGACTTTACTCATGAATGATATATACAGGAATCAACTCCTATAACTTTAACAGTAGAAGAAGACAAGATAACAGGAAAGGAGACTTCCCAAGTTGGGGTCAGGGAAGGTGAATTAGAGGGAGGAGTTTTGATCATGACTAGATCTCCAGGAGGGAAAAGTTCCTGTTTTAGTTAGTATGTCCCTCCCCAAACGGGGAGCAGGACTTTCAAGGATGATTAGGGAGGCATGAGAGCCATCTGGCTTTTCTATACTTTGATTTGGGTTCTTATCCATGTACAATTTAATGGGAAAAGTGAAACCCCAACAAGAAAGTATTACAGAATGTTTCAGTAATACTTTCTGAAGGACCTCTAAGGAATGACAAAAATATACTAGTTATCACCAAATTATTTTTGCTAATAACTTACCCTAGTTGTAATTACAGTCTGTAATGACAGTGGGAAGGTAAAGCAAGTAGAAATGTTTTCTTTCTACATCCCTATTCTCCCCCCTCAAAAAAACACCCAGTTGTCTGATTCTACCAAGATTTGAGGGTGAAACTTGACTTGATCTGACCTGGACATCAGGATGCTAGTTTGGGGGGATAAGGTCAAATTTGGTTCATCACAATAATATTACAAAAACAATTACTGTATGCACTGACATTAGATACTTCCAAAACACTTTCATATATGATTTTATTGGGATGATCCCCTTAAAAAGTATTGTTTTCCTTACTTGACAGGTGCAGAAACAGAGGTCAGGTATATAAATACTTTGCCTAAAGTCACACAGGTGATGAATAATTAAACCAACTCTCAAATAGGGGCCATCTAGGTCATTCAGGGGTGCTATACCAAATTAGTACAGATGAGGTGGCTTAAACAACAAACATTTATTTCTCCCGGTTCTGGAAGCTGAGAAGATCAAGATGCTGGCAGAGTTGATATCTGGCAAGGGCTCTCCTCCGGGTCTACAGGTGGCCGTCTTCTTGCACCCTCGCACGTGGCAGGAAGCATGAGAGGAAGCCTGCTCTCTCCTGTGTGTCTCTTCTTATGAGGGCACGAGTCCCTTCGTGAGTATTCCATCCTCAAGACCTCATCTGCATCTCGTTACCTCTCAATGGCCCCATCCTCACCATCTCAGGGGCGAGAGTTTCAGCAAAGGGGTGTCCAGGGGGCACAATCCAGTGTATGGTGCTGGCCTCCAGGTGCAGGTCTCACTTCTGGCTGTGTCCTCAGTACGTTCCCTGGCCACAGGCCCTGACAAGCAGTACACATCTCGGACTGCAGGGGGAGCTGCACAAGGTCCTGTGTTCCCTGACCACAGGCCCTTCCTGTGTAAGGACAACAGGTGATGGCGGCATGAAGACATGAAAGAGTAACATAAACTTTTGCTAGACAGCTGAGAGCTTTCCAGAAACAGAAATATACTTCAAGTGTACCCGAAATATATTTGTTTGAAATCTGAGTAGTAAAGGAAATTGGCAGCAGTAATTTACCAAGTAGTGACTTAGCTGTCCTACCACCCCACTAACTTGGCCTTGCTGAGATACTAGCTTAGTGAGCATTAAGAATCGACCTCAGAGTATACAGACCTAGATTCAGGATCCAGCCCCCAGATGCGCTAGCTTTGTGACCTTGGACAGTCGCAGTAAGATCTTTGCTAGGGTTTGAATGTATTCCCCTAAAGGCACATTTTAGAAACTTAATCCCCGATGCGACAGTGTTGGGAGGTGGGCCCTGATGGGAGGTGTTCAGGGACTAATGCTGATTATAAAGGGCCTGGAGGTTTGGGGTCCAACACGTTGCTTTCTCTCACCCACCCCTTGCCCTGCCGCATGGCTGATTTAGCAGGAAGGCCCTTGCCAGGTGACAGCTCTTTACTATTGGGCTTCCCGGCCTCCAGAACTGTGAGGGAAATGTCAGTTCTTTATATTACCCACTCTGTGGTAGTCTGTTGAGCAGCATAATGCAAACTGTCTTCATTCTTCATCCATCCAATAGAAATATTATAAAATACTTACTCCGTGGGTTTTCTTCAGAGATTTTAATGGGATAATGCATAAAATTGGTGCATTGTCGAGGGCCAGAAACTCAATAGATATCAGCTTTTTTCAAAAAGACCACAGCTATTTAAAAGTAGAGCATTATTTAACTAAAAGGAAATAAAGTAAGTACTGATGGCCGAAGCCCTTGCTAGCTTCTTTGAGGAAGAGCTCTATTGCAAATTATTTTCTAGTTAACTTTTTGGGAACCTATCAACTTACACAGAAAGTTCAACCATTACGAGAAATCTGGAAAATTTAGAATTTCACATGCTAAACATAAAAAGTCTTCCAGACAATGTTAACCTGGATAGCTGTTATATTGTTTCACTTGGGTCTTGTCCTCCAACATGAGTTCAAATGAAAATAACCAAACATGTTTAAAAGCTCCTACTGTTCAGTGACTCAGTTGTGTGAAGGCCTCACAGAGGGGCTATGAGCAGGAAAGTGGCAGTGTCTGCCCCCCGGGTCCCTGCCCACACCTTCCCTGACCTCAGGTAGTCACCAAGGGTCAGCACTGATGAGGTGTGAGGTGGGGAACAGAGAGGAGCAATCTGAAACAGTCCTTCGGTAGCTAAGCTGAGTGGGGTTTTCTTTCTCTGTTAACAAAAGTGAAGAACAGCAAGACCCAGCCCCCATGTAGGTCCTCTGCTTCAAATGCAACAGTGAAAACTTTCTCTCCTCCTAGTAAAGCTCTCCTCCCTTAAGAAGAGGACAGTGTCCTTCCCCAGGACCGTATGGACCTCGGATGCTCCTAAATAAAACAGCCTGGACAGAGCCACCCCAGCCACCTGCCCCAACACAGACTTGAGAAACAGCTGTGCAGGCAAAATAAATTGGGAAATTAAAGTTACCTGTTTCTGGCAGAAGTCTGACTTATGGAGGATCTTTCTAGACTTTATAAAGGAGAGTGCTGAAAAGTCAGAAGTGCCTAGAGTGATAATCCACACTGATGTAAATTTTCTCAAAAACTATTACACTCACCTCTTTTGCCTATATAAAACTACGTCTGATCTCCCAGTGGCCTGGTATTTATGAAAAAAGACACAAAAACACTCGTCTGCTGTCCAATATTTAGAGCTCTGTTTCCAAGGGCTGCATCTCCTGCAAAGAACCCAGAATCATATACATTATTTTAATACATCAGCTCAGACATTCCATATTTATTTGGCTAACTTTCTCGTGAAACACACATATGGTAGTACATTCACACATCTGTGTAGACAGATGACTCCACCTTCACTGAGCATGGGGAGATGCTGAAGCCTCCACTATCTGAAGACCCAGGACCTGGAGTGGGCGATTTCTCCCTCCAGCACCTCCTACAGCAAGTGTCTCCGAAGCCTTTCCCACAAGGACTGCGTGAGAGTGGACGGTGATTAAGCAGGCTTCCATTTATGCTTCAGCCACGGAGAAGCTACTGTTGGGTTTCGTTTTTACTGTGCATCATATCAGCCTTCACTGTGTTAGTTGATAATTGTACTGTGAGGAGAAAATATGTGGAGAAACGCATGGATGTTGTCTGTATACGTGCACGCATGCAATGTGCCCACAAACTGGGGAAGGAAAATTCAAAAATAGATGTAGATGTCATTTGCAAAGAGTTGAAATATTCATCCATGTGCATTATTGTTATTGTCATTTAAAATTAAAATATTATTTCCGCCTTTTGAGGGTCTTTCTCCTTTTTTAAATGGCTTCACTGCATTTCCCAGCTTTCTTTGCTGTCACATGACTGTGTGTGGGTTTAGTGAGAGACACTTTTTAGCTCTGGCCCTCAAGCCTTCCTGTGGTTCCTCCACGGTTTCTCTCCTCTCCTGTCTCCTGGCTACTATGTAGGGACCAGGGGACAGTGCACAGGTCCTAGGCCACTGCTACTCAGTTAGGGGCATCTTTTCCCACAGGGGATATTTGGCCATGACTGCAGACATTTTGATTGTCACAGCTGGGTGGGACACTATTGGCATCCGCTGGCTAGAGACCAGGGACGCTACTAAACAAAATACTATTGTGCAGTATTAGCATTCCTTAATGTGCAGAGGAAGGCCCCACAGCTGTGACGGGTCCAGCCTAAGACAGCCTGCCCTAGACAATGGCTGACTTTCTAACTGCAAGGAGCCTAGATCTCTGAGTGACCCTGTGGAGCCTAGATCCCTGAGTGATCCTTGAGGGCCCTTCCTGCCCTCACCAACTCACATCTCCACTAAATTATCACTATTCAACTTAATCATCCCCAAGCCTATATAAAAACTGTGATAAATGAGCCACTGTATTAAAACCCTAGATTTTAGAATTGTTTAAGACAATTGGGCTACACTGACATTAATAAGTGTAGTAGGAAAGGCAAACAAGTTGTAATTGACAACTCAGAGATGTTTCCAGGTAACAGAGTACAGGAAAAGATGCAGAAAATGTATTCTATTTTGTTTTACTTGTTCTTGAGGCTGTAACATCATTGATGCTGCCCCCAGAGGAAAGAGTCCTTCAGGCACACTCACCCAGCAATTCTGTACAATTAAACAACCAGGCCCTTCAGAGCATCTGGAGCAAAGTGGCAAGGAAGCCCTCGCACTGCCCAGCCCCGTGCCCCTCTCCACCGTGATGTGAATGCCGACATCCATTCCAACAGCTGTGGAAGCACGAGGAGCTCACATAGAGCACCAAAGACAAAAGTGCAAGGACGGCATGAGTTCAGGAGGGCACAGAAACTGGGCTGCAGCTCCCACTGACCCGCTTTGGAGCCTTCCGTGCTTATGGTTTCATTTTTCTAACTGCTCACACCAAGCCTTGCTAGTGACTTTCTCAACCTTTATCTTGACCTGACTAAACTCTCTTACATTTGTCGAATACCCAGAATGTTTTGTGGAGAATTGAAGCTCTAAGTAAAGAACAGCAGCCCAGTGAGGGGGACAGTGGCTTCCGGCTGGGCAGGCGCCCAGGAAGCTAGCCAGAAGACAGACAGTCTAAGCATTGGAACCAGGCCACATAACTGAAGCCATGAACCACATACAAGATGGATAGTGGAATCAACAAAGTTGAACTAGTTTCCAACCTGATCACTAGAATGACTAAACCTCTTCTAATCCCTTTAGGGCAACAGAAATTAATGCTATTTTAAGTCATTCAAAAGTTATCATAATAATATGTGTGTCATCCCTGTACTACCAGGTCTGACAATTAAGTCATTGCTGAATATCATTATGGTCACCTTCACAGTATTCCCCTAGGGAGGCTGTGCACTGATGCCAATGCCTAGTCCACACTTCAAAGCAATTTTGGAACTCTTATTCTGCAATGGCCATCAGAGCTGTCATGATATCACCCCTAATGTCCTGCCTGAATGTCATCAGAAGTATTTCCTTCATCTTCAAGTAAAGAAAAAAGTCATAAGGGGCCAGATCAGGTGAGTTGGAAGGTTGTTCCAGGACAGTTTTTTGTTTACTGGCTAAAACCTCCTTCACAGACAGTGCTGTGGGAGCTGGTGTATTGTTGTGATGCAAGAGCCATGAGTTGTTGGCCAAGATTTGCATTTAAGATTTTCCTGTTTCTCTATCAGTGCTCTCTAATTCAAGCTCTGACATTGTTGGATAACACACAACAACGATAATGAGTGCCACTCAGCAAGACACTGCCACAGGTCAGCACAGCTGCGAGACTCTGACACTGAGCTGTTTGTACAGATCTGCTAACGTGAGTGCATGGTCACAAGTTCAAGAACTTAATTGTCGGACTTCATATGAGCTTCAGAAAGTGAGAACTATAAATGGAAACATACTCTTTGATGTCTCCTGTGAGTTTGCACCCCTCTGCTGCTGCTGACTGTGACCAAGTGCCCTCAGCTCTGTGCTGTCCTTCAGTCCAGCTCCTCATCCTTGCAGGGACAACATTATGCACATGTGCCCACCCGCCACTCCTTCCGCTTTCCTGCCTCAATGGAACTGGGACCTGCTGCCAGCCCTGTGCAGACACTCGGGGGGTGGGGGGGGAGACTCTCCCCTCTAGGAGACACGCAAATGAACAGAGGGTGAGCGTGCCAAGTGAGTAGCCAGTGCTGTCAACGAGCAGTGCAGTAGTCATCACCATCGTCCCCGTCCTCACCACCTGGTGCAGCTGAGAGCACTGGGAGGTCACCATCACATGCCCATCCCCAGAGCTGGAGGGCACAGAGGCGCATCTCTCCATGCTGGCCAAACTCCTGAAGGAAAACGCATGGGAGTGGGGTGGACAAGCAGCACAAGAGGCCCCAGGCACAGAGCCAAGCAGCAAGGACAGGTGTGTCTCTCACAGCACAGACCCGAGACTTCAGCAGATAGGAGCTGCTTCTGCAGCATGCTCCGTGAGCCCAGCCTTCCAGCTTTCAACCGGTTCTCTGACTCACTGACAATCCTGCAGGCAGGGCCTGTTGTATCCGACGTATTAGTAAAATCCAATTAGTATGATCCATCTACCCATTATACATACATTTACTCATTTTAAGGTAGGTACTTGCACTTTTACATTGTATAAACTAAACAATGCACATGCCAAAATATGATTTTTTAGGGTGAAATATATAAGGTAGAAAAGGATAAGGTAGAAAACACACGTAAGTTGAACCATAGCGTTTTATGCCTATAGCTCAGTTCATCCTCTTTCTCAGCAGGCTAGAAGCTTACGCCCCCAGAATAAGGGTAATCTTGCTCACAGCTGTGCCCAGGACCTAGCACCTTGCCTGAATAAATGAATGAGTCCAGCGTGCCCACAAAGGGCCACAATAGAACAAATGCAAAAGCAGTTAGTGGAGAACTTCTCACTTCTCATAGACAAACTTTTAATAGCAGCAAAATCTTAAGAGTCATTCATATATTTTACAATTTGCTTTATCCAGTAAAATAAATGAGCACATGTGTCATCACCACAGTCATTGGAAGCCTGTGGGACGATGTGAGAAAACAAAGCACCTGCTTCCATTTTCTTGACTTGCCCGCACAAAGAGAAAATCAAATTTGTCTCCATGTCTTTTATTTATTGTTCTCCGCTAAACAATAGCATATACCAAATTGGAAGGCAGATGATCAACAGTCTGCTTTGCTTCCCGTGTCCTGAGTTGAGCTGGTGCTGTGCCCACCCTCCAGAGTCCCCTGGGTGCCTCTCCAAGAGCACCACCCACCCAGCGGAAATGGTGGGGGAGAGAGTGTTTGAGAGAGGCGCCAGAGCACGGAACGCACATTCTAGATCACGTCTGGTTCAAACTTTGTAACTAATTATTCTTGGAAGCCACAAGTTTTCTGGCTAGAAAATGGATTTTCTGAGGTGAGGGCAAATGTATATCAAGATAGAGAAATGGTGCCTCTCCCACACCACGCTCAGAAGTCTCTTTGGTCTCTCGGAGTCCTGTTAGTCCTCATGGAACCCAGCGCTGATTTATCATCTCAACAGCATTTGAGTTTCAAGGGGCGGGGGGGCAGTTCCCCAAATATGGTTCCACAAATTCTTGTGCATCTTGACATGAAGCAGGGTTCTACCCAGAGGAAGGTGAAGTCAGGTGAGATAGAGGCCTGCACAGGCCGGGCCCAAGCTTGGCAGACGAGGCAGGAGAAAGGTGTTCGGTGAGAGCCAAAGGCAACTGCTTTATTCTTATTTTTATCCTGAGCATTGTGCTTTTGTGAGCTGTGAAAGTTGTTCTCATCTGTGAGTTTTCAAGTAAAGACACACCAAACTGAAGCTGATTCCTGAGGGGAGGACAGCTCAGTCGCCGCACTGGAGCCCTCTGAGTGACCAGCAGCATGGCACAGAGATGACACATTGGAGCCTTGGCAGGCAGCACAGCGGAGTTAAACCCTGTGAACTAATTACCCACCGAACGCACAGGGCAAGGCCGCGTGGGAAATGCATAATCCACAGCTTGCTCCAAAACACAGTCAATAAACAGGTTTCACAACCTCCTGGAAGCCAAGTGGCTGTGGGAACCCTGCCTGTAGGCCACTGGGCAGGTGCTGGGGTGCGAGGGAGGGCCGGCTCGAGGGACATCCTGTGAGTGGCCAGGTGACAAAGCTGCATGGCAGGTCTGAGCTCCCAGCAGCTTCCCAGTTGTGGAACACCCTGGGAAATCTTCTCACGCAGCTAATAGGATGGGAACCTGGCACTCCCCTCATTGCCCAATCCATTCTGGGAAATGGCATTTATTGGGGTTCCTTCCTGATTCACTCTTTCGCAGGACAGTCATACACATTTAATATTTTTTTTAAGTAAAAAAAATACATACATAAAGAAGCACAACGAAAAATGGAGACTTTGACCATTTTATTTTCTTTAGGACATTTTTATTGTTATTGAAAAGTAGGAGAATAGGGGGCTGAGGACCTGGACCTGAGCCTTCTTAATAGTTTTTAAAGTAACCAAATAATTATCAGATACAAAACAAAACAAAAACAAAAATAAAACCCTTAACCAAAGAATCTGGGGTCTGAGAAAAACAGGGCAGCAAGCAGGACCACACTGTTGCCAGGTAGGTTCCTTTCTAATTCCATGGGCTTTGCCTTTCCAAGAAAAAGACGGATAAATACTATATATACTTATGCTGGATGTCATGTAAATTTATTTATACAAATTACATATTTGCATGATTTATAATTGTATACAATTACATATTCATATAAATTGTATATTATAAAAGCACATGTTATATAAAGGGAAAGAAATTTAGGTTGTTTTGAGTGGTACCTTTAAATGTATTTACATCTTGGGGACAGCTGCCTGTCAAGAAGAAAGGGGTGAAAGGGTTCCTAACTAGCAACAAACTATTGCAGTCTCAGTGGTCTTTGGTGATTCATACCCAAGTTTTTTTTTTTTTTTTGTAGAGACAGAGTCTCACTTTATCGCCCTTAGTAGAGTGCCGTGGCATCACACAGCTCACAGCAACCTCTAACTCCTGGGCTTAGGCGATTCTCTTGCCTCAGCCTCCCGAGTAGCTGGGACTACAGGCGCCCGCCACAATGCCCTGCTATTTTTCGGTTTTGCAGTTCGCCGAGGCCAGGTTTGAACCCACCACCTTTGGTATATGGGGTCAGTGCCCTACCCAATGAACCACAGGCGCTGCCCAGAACAATGCCTCCTTATGAAATAATGGGTTTATCAAACCCTTCCCATGTGCCACTTCAGATACTCTTGGCTTCCTCAGTCTCTGGCCACTTGTCCCAGCTGGACTCAACCTCACCCAAGCACAGCCTGGGGGCATCACACCTCATGTCTACTCACTTGTGCCTTCAGGTCTTTCCTTTGGATACTGAGGTGACAGAAGCTGCTGGGAACTATCAGGGAATTAAAGCCCCATAGGGGTGAAACTTGGGCCAGTGAGAGTCTAGAGGGGGCTGACTGGATGACCTGTCCTGACTAGTCTATAAACTCTAAAGACAGGCCTTGAGATAGAGTTATCAGATCCACTTGATAACACGTGTTGGTATTGGCTCATTGGTTCTCATTCCTTCCTGCTTCACATCCCTTCAGTCAGGCTCCCTGGAGTCACACTCCATCCCCAAAAGTCTTTTCCCAGGGTTCTGCTTTCTGGGAAACTCAGGCTAAGACAATTTGGAACTTCCTGGCTCCAAAGGGGTGCATGCAAGGAGTAGTGTTGCTTTGAGCTTCTAATAGGGCTTCTTAGCAAAGTATCTCAAGAATGGAAGAAAAAGTATCCAATGTACTCAGCCCTACTATGAAGCTAATTTATAGCTTTCATATGAAGGCTATGACCCAATTACAGCACAAGAATATAGGGAAAGGGGCAAGGGAGGGGAGAGGAGGGGAGAGGATGGGCGAAGGGAGAGTAATTGGTGGGTCCACACTTATGGTGCATCTTAGAAGGGTACAGGTGAAACTTACTAAATGCAGAATAGAAACGTCTGTATACAATAACTAAGAAAATGCCATGAAAGCTATGTCAACCAGTTCGATGAAAATATTTCAAACTGTATATAAAACCAGCACATTGTACCCCGTGAATGCATTTATGTACACAACCATGATTTAATAAAAAAAAAGAAAGAAAGAAAAAGCCTCCAATAGGAGGGAAGGGATTGGGCAGAAGAGGAAGAAGAAAATAAAAAAATGATACAAAAATATAGGATTATATTTTGCCTCCTTCAAAACTATTTCTGTTTTAAGCCATTCAACACAAATATTGTCATAGCTTTGTAAACAAAGAGAGGTGCAGTTACAAACAGGCAAATCACAAATGTCTCATTTTTCTTTGCTTATGGAGAGGTTCTTACTTACTCTTCATATTCCTCCAGGCCTGTATAAAACTCACTGCCCTGGGAGTCCAGTCTATTGAGGCCATGCCTTGTTAAAGACCCTCCCAGTGAAAGGAGAGCGATGAGTCTCCACAAACCAACATCTAAAACTAAAATGATCCTTTCATGCCTTGCTCCAGGTGGAATTGAAAAGCCAAGGCTATTTCCCAGAAATGAAGCAGTCTGGGGCAGGTGTGGCTCAAAGCCAGAGCTAGGAATGAGCAGGTGTGCCTCAGGAGACACATTTTCAGCACCTTCCCCAGGCGAACAAAATTAACATGTGTTTCCTTTCTCCTCTATTCCAGGAAAACCTGTCCAATGGACCCAGAGAAACAGAAAAGATAATGGAAAATGGTTATTTCCAAAATCCTTAGAAAGCGTGTATCTGTTATACATTCTGAATGAAATGTAGAGCTAGAATGTGTGTCTAAACAATCCAAGCTCCAAATATACTGGCGTAATGTAAGTTTTCAGATGCGAAGGCACTAGATAATTGTGTTCTTTATTGCATGTTCCTATGCATATTAATACGATTTGACAGTACACATAAATTCACCAGCGTTCCCCATAATCCTAATGACTGAAGTGCTGAGCGATACATCAGATAAATGAACAGTTTCTAATGTGGTCATGCTAGAGGCAGAATCACAATGTAACCATGTGTATACATGTATATGTGTGTGTGTTATGTGTGTATATGTTCAAAATCAATACTTATTTTCTCAATGAATGGTGGGCTATGATGTTATTAAGATACAGAAAACACATATTAAGTTTGGATAACATGGCAAGTTCTTTTCTGGGATTACATTATAGTCATGAATAAACATGCATAAAACATAATCTCAACATTTAATGAACTCAATAAACAAATTTACATACAATATAATCCCACCCTTCAGTGAACTCACAGGCTGGCAGGAGATGGTTATTAGTATTGTTATGATAATGTTGATAGTATTTATTGAGTAATTACTATGGTATTATATTTCTTTAGGTATGTTATCTCATTTAATTCTCATAGTGGCCCAATAAGGTAAATACATTCTCATTTTACTGATAAATAAACAGATTCAGAACAGTTAAGGATCTTATCTAAGATTACATAGCTAGAGACAAGTTTTCTAGCTTCTTAATCCAGATTAAGTTTTTAATGTGGGTTTATCTGTCTACAGAGCTGACTCTCCTAAAGTATCTATTAAGTGACTTGTATCATTGAATTTCCGTTGTCCTAGGTAAACAGGACAGCAACTTCTTCCATTTTACAAAGAAGAAACAAAGAGCAGTTCAGTGACCGGTTTCTGTTCACACAGTTAAAGGAATAACTACTCCTTGAACTTTTGTTCCTTTTGATTCCAGGGTGCAGCTCTTTCCCACACACCAGTCTGATCCCTGGAGCTCTGGAGTCTGTACTCTACCTGTGACTCAGTCTCCGACAGCGAGGGGCACTGGGAGCTTGCTCCGCCATCCTCAGGGTGCCTACAGCTTCACCGTGGAAACATGTGCAGTGCAAGCGGAGTGCACCTACCCTGCTCCTGGGCAAATCTCACGTTTAAAGGTGCTCCTGCTACTACGGCTGTATTTGATTAATCTGTGGTGAAGCATCTAACTCAGGACATACTAAGCAATTCCATTGACTGGAACTTTTGTACTTTGGAGTACATCTTTTCTTTCTGGAGACTGAAGCCATACCAATACACAACTCAGAAGCCACCGGTAATGTTCTTTAGTTTCTTGTGGAGAAAGCCAGTCTGCAGGGAGAGAGAATGAACCTGGCTCAACCCCACGAGTGGTTCCCAGAGTCCGGAGGAAGGACTTGGCAGTGTTTGCGTTCCCAGATCTGTTTGCGTATCTTGGGGTGTGCTTGTTCAACCTTTCCTTGAATACTGTGTGCTAACAAGTTTCCTTTTTAGACACTGAGCTTAATTTAAGTTTTGTTTCTCTTATATATAACCAAAAATACCTTGTCATAATATAGGATATAATGAGAAAACAGACTAAAAAGCCACTTAGACGGCAGCAAGTCAATTATGACAGTATTTTATGGGGACCCATCTTTGTGACATTGGACGCTCACTATCTGACTCGCCAGGTCTCAGCCTCATCCATCCGGCGTAACCCACGCACTCTGTGTGTGTGAGAGTCAGTGTGCACCATCTGGCGACCGCAGGACGGCAGCCCTGCTCCCACGCCACCTGCACAGTCTGCATTTTCAGGGCCAACATTTCAGGCTGAGGAAAGACATCTGCTTTGGCTCTATAATGACAAGATCCATACCAACTGCTGCCATCCTTGCCTGGCAACCGCCTAGAGAAGCTCAGATTTAAACTTTCAAGTGCGAAGGTTTGTCTCTTATCCTTTCAGAATGATTAAAGCCTGGTCAGGCTTTAGTTCTAGGCTGGGGCTTGGAGATGAGGTTTCCTTATGTTGGGTCCCCTAGATATGAGCCTGAGATAAGTGTTTAGGGGCATGTGATTCATGGAGGAAAGACTTCAATAGACATCATTGTAGATTCTCAGAGGTAAAAAGCCCTCAGCTGCTATTCCAAACCTGCTGCCCATTAGAATCATTAAGTCTACCTTGCTTCCAGTGACTGAGTGTTCCTGGTGGCGTCTAATAATCTGGAGTCTTATTATCCCCACTGCTTCCAGGGATCTCAGTTCTGTGCCAGCATCGACTACCACCAGCCCAGCCTCCAGAGGAAAGCTTCCCAAGTATCCTGTGCTGCTGGCACTGTCCTTATCAATGCTTCCTTATCACCTTGGTAAATGGGGCATGCTCAGTCCCCCCTCCAAGGACATAGTGAGCTGTGTGCTCTATTCTTGCACAGTAGACCCATTCCTGCACCCCACTTCTTGGAGCCTTCTGATGCCTTTCTCAGCTGTCTGCCATGGCAGTCCTGGGATTTCTGCACCACTTAATTTCGGGGATTTCTGAGCCACCACTTTACTCAAGCTGCCAAAACTCATCCCAGAAACACATTAAGACCATCTCCCGGAGCCCCAACCAAGATGTCAAATTCTATATCTTCAGCAAGTGCCCCTAAATAACAAGGTCACGACCACCCTGTGTAACATTCTGCCTTTCTTGATCCCTCGCCCTCGGCTCTGTCAACTCCATTTACTCCAGGACAGCAGTGTCCTGTGGCTGCTTTGGCATAGAGTTCCTCCCACAGCTCAGCAGGCCCAGCACATGTTACCGTCTGCCCTTTGTTATTGGTCTGGTAACCACAAGAGGAGGCGGAAGCAGACCCTGAGGAAGAGCATTATCTCACAAGGACTTGCCTCCTCTGGGCTCTCTCCATAGCCTCCAGCAAATCCGGGCTAGTGTGGGCGGTATCTCCCAACAAAGGAAAGGCCCCAGGGATGGGGGATATGAAAGTTCAAGCTGCTCAATCACGCCTACCCAGGTATCCTCACCCTAATCTCTCTCAGGGCCTCACTTGGCAGAGCTGGGTTGCCTGAACTTGCAGCTTTCTCTGAAGTTCTGCCAATCTGCCAGGGACATTCTCTGCAGGGTCATGAAATCCTCTGCCCTCTAGCTGCAGGTAATGAGGGTCTCTTTGTATGCTGCACAAGAAGCCCGCTAACCCTCAAATTTTACTTTAAATTGGTTATTCTTCAGGGCTTGTTATTCTGTCTCTTCAAAGCATCAGGGATGGTCAGCACAACATCATCATTATAATTTATATTTTTGTGCCTCTTTTAGATTTTAGAGGTATCGCATGAGTCTGTTCGCTCCTTCCGTTTGAGTCCTGTGCTGGGTGACTACAGGTGAATGTCTTTACTCATCAACTGCACTACAACCTCTGCTAGGTGTACAAGACTACAACCTCTGCTAGGTGCCGTCGAGGACAGCGTCCTCAGACCCCGTCCAAAATACCATCCCAGCGAGCTGCTTGCCAAGCCCAGTCCTGGTACCAACTCTCCCATGCAGCTTTCCTAGCAGCAGAAACTAAGACAGCATTTCAGGTGCTTGATGAGGATCACACGATTCTGTGTTGTAGCTTCTCTGTGCTCATCTGCTTGACAGCCCCCACCCTCTTTCTTCTTTTTCTTTCTCTCTCTCTTTTTCAAGGCAAACCTCTACTCTTAGGTGCTCACAGCCAAGATTGACAGTGTAAGACAAGCTTAAACTTCTCTTCAAACAGAAGTCTTTTGCAGTATCTCTGATTTCTAATTTCAAATTCTAGATAGAAAAAGAAAATTCTGATTGACCAGCCAGAGTTGAAAATTCTGAGCCAACCAGCCATGATCACAGGTCTATCCTATGGATAGCAGGAACTTAGAGAAAAGAGGAACAAGTTGAGGAGACATGACAAACTTGTCTAGCAGAGCTTCCTTCTCTAGAAACAGACCAGCCAGCTTACTGACATGAGAGACAGAGTAATTTACAGAGAACTAAATACCTCAGTTCTGCTGTTGTTTGGCAAAATGGTTTGCTTCAATAAGGTATGTGGGAAGGAGCGTAGCCTTGTGTGAAGACCAGTAGAACAGAAGATGCTTGAAGTCAGAGGGTTGTTTATGTTTTTCACTAATGTATTTCCAGCACTTAAAAAATTACTTAGGTCATAGTTAGTTGTCAGTATATTTCTCAAATGAATGAATTAATAAATACCTAATGTCATAAAGAACTGTTTTGCAGTCCTAGATCCACGCATTGGAACCCGGCTCAGTTTTCTCATCTGTACAATGAGGATAATAACTGCACCTATTTTACTTGATTCTTGTGAGGGTTTGGTAAAGACTGACTCTGTCGTATTAACCACAGTTCCAATCACATCGTAAATATTCAGTAAATGATATCTACTATTAAGAGGGAATCAGAAGACAATAACAGTTACTGCAGTTTCTAAAAGCAATAGAATGCAGAGTAAATAACACATTCCCTAGAGATAAATGCATTTTCCTTTTTAGTAGAATTGAGATAATAATACAATTCAGTAATTAGAGCAAAAGCAAAGGCAGTCATCCCTGCAAAAGCAGATCCTTCCAGTAGGTCAGAAAAAAAATAACTAAAAACAGCAGCAGCGGTAGCAACAGTAAGACTGTCATCATGAAATCTCTTCTGACAATTCCGCCTCTCAACCAGGAGTCTTTACCCTGCCTTTTCCAAAAAACCTGTTACGTGTTCATGTAGGAGTGATTTGAGGAAAATAAAACACATAACAGATGCTGTCTATACTATGTAAGAAGCCTTCAGTATACAGCCAAGAGAGTGTAATTAGAAACTCAGCTGCGGGAATGAAGACTGGGTCTAACTCTTCTACCTGCTCTTTATTTTTTCTTTTTCTCTCCACCTCTTGCAAACAGCACAGATGGGGAGGAGAAAAGCAGACGATTCAAACTGGTACATTACGTGGGCACAAACAAGTAGGGAAAAACATCTTTGCATGGTGAGAAAAATTCCACTCCTTTCTTGGACAGTTTCTGAAGTATTGGAAACCATGGTGACTAATATAAATGTAGCCAGTGCATTGTACATTCTCAGTCTGAAACAATAAAAAACAAATTTAATCTCTTAAAAAAATGTTAAAAATAAACATAACTTGGATAACAGACTTCAACAAGCTTCTTTTCTCTGATGAAAACTCATGAAGATTGAACATTTTCAAGGAAAAACAGCTACATATATTTAATTCATCTAAGTGTATATATATGTGCAGGCAAACATAATAATGCATTTATGGTATACATGTAGATGGGATGTAGTATATACATCTATATATATGAAATATGTACATATCCCAAGGGATACATATTTATCCCTTCTGGAACAAAGCTTTGTTGAATAATGATAATTATATATTAATAAATGTAGTCTATGAAAGTGTTAAGAATATGTAAGATGTTATTAGTATCATTCAACAATACCATCTGTTAGAAAAAAATCTTAGCACTAAGAATACATAGTATTGGACAAATATAATTCCTTCCCTCTGGGAGCCTATAGACTAGGGCAGAAAAAGAAACATTAGTTACATAATAAAAAAATGAATACATGATTATAATAAAAGCAGCTCAAAGTTAAGTGAAGGAAAAGCACCTGAGTATGATAGGGGATCTAATTTATATAGGGGGTCAAAAAATTGCTTAGAAAAATAAAGTGCTAACTTTTGACAGCATGAAAACGAACTGTGTGTGAATGCTTTGGATACAGTTGTAAAGTATCTCAGAGACTGATCCCTCATTGGTCCTCATTAGAGAAAGCTAACAGAGGAGTCAATTATTTTTATTAGAGGAAAGAAAAAAGTCACGTCAGCTGTGTGTTGCAGCATAGCAAACTCTACTAATGCTTAGAAAACATCATGAGAACCATTTGGTGATGGATCAAGTTGCCGTTAGAATCCACTTCTCTAGGGAAGCCAGAGACAGTGAAAGGAGGAATAGTTACTAAAAGAAATCCTTTTCTTCGCTTGCATCATGAAAAACAATGAACTTTTTCTCAAGTATAAATCACTTCATGAAACACTGTACTCCAATATGTAAAGTGGATCTATGTGCCAATTAGTTAAAATATCCTGCCATGGCTTTTTTCTACGCGTTGCTTTTAGATTTCAAAGTTCAATATAAACTTTAAATAAAATTCCTCTCTTGCTACAGGGCTGTTATTGAATGCAGTTTCCTAAATAGTGAATAAGGAAAGTGATTTACCCTGGGTCTTTCCATAGTTGCTGCTTGGTCCAGGAATAGAGCTTATTTATTTGGACTCTAACTTTTGTATATTAACAAGGACCATGTTTCTTGCCCTACATTGGGAACTGAAAACTTAATACTGGCTTGAGAAATAAAAAGAAATAAAAACAGTAAGTAAACCACACAGTTGAGAAATTATCTTTACATTATGTTGACTTTTTCACATCCTGAAACACCCTGTTTCCTACCTTTAATGGGTCTGAGTTTGCTGTGCTCAGCATAATTGGTCACAGCTGCCTGCATTTTCTGCCAAGGTGTGAGGAAAAATGGAGTTATTATTAGAACTTGAAATATACAACCTGCCTAGCCAATGTAAATCTTAAGATTCAAGTGTTCATTGCTTGTGAATTTTCCATTGTAAGGGCACCTAGGAAGTCTCTTCACTAATAGGGATCTGGAAAAGAAAGCTGAAAAGCTCCCAGTATCCAGTCAGAAAATTAATTGGTTGACCCATCCGTAATGTCAGAGTCAACAATAAAGACATCAGACCACACAAAATTGGACTCTCCTCAAAATGAGTAACTGCAGGCAGCAATTTTGAGGGCTGAAAGTAAAGCTCATGATGCTTTAAGTCAGAGGTCTTTGTTAAAGCATAACTTCCACGGAGAAGTAAGTTGGAAATCAGCCTTGGTTTGGATTTCCTTAGAAGCAGACTCTGAGACAATGACTGAAGTACACGTAGTTTGTTTAGGAGATGCAGGAAACACTAGCGGAAAAGAGGAGAGGGCCAGGAGAAATGGAAGTCGGCAGTAAAGGGGGCATCATTAAACCAGATGCCATAATAAGCAAATTGAGCTTAACCTCGTGGGGAAACTCTGAGAGGTTTAAAAATGTCTCTCAATTATCCTTCCAAAAAAGCAAGAGAGCTGGAGTATTTATACACCAACTCCTAAGGCTGCTCCCAGGGATGTTAATTCTTTGGAACTTCTGGCCTGCCACAGTAGGAATAGAGATACCTTCAGTGACTGTGGAAAAGCCCTCAGGGAAAAAACATGAAGATACTGGCGATGGGTATCAACTAGAACACAATAAAAGTTTAGAAAATTATGATGGGGAACATGAACGGGGACTGCTTCAAAATATAAAGGTTTGAGGGTGAAATACCAACTTCACCAGGTAGGCAATAACTGCCCGGACTACTGTGTGGATGAGAATTCGAAGGCAGATGGAGAAGGACTCTGAAATGGGTAAAGATTCCTGCCACAGGCAGGATAGGATAAAATAATGAAACACAAGCCGTGTATTTATCATATCTAGATTATGGGTTGGGAAACTCTTTCTACTACAGGTCAGATAGTAACTATTATGCATTGTTGGTAACATACTCTGCACGACAGGTTTGAATCCTGGGGACGTGGGGTCTAACTTTCTGCCGGGGCAAGTCTGGAACTAAGTCTTTGGGTGCTGTACTGGAATTTGGGACCACAGGTGTCTTCCTGGTGCTGGATTTAACTGTGGAAGCCCCAGATTTGGGACCCTAGGACAAGTTCTGTCTTTCCCTTCTGCGTTTTTCCCTAAGCAGACAATATCTTTCAATGCTGTGTTGCCTAGAATTGGGGAATGGGTGACATGGGAAATGTAAAACTATCCTTTCTACTTTTTTAATATGTATTTCTTATTACTGTGCTACAACCAGTTAATGTGATTTCTGGCTTGCTTTCCTTATCTCTTATGGAGGTATTTTCATGGATGGATAGATGTTCAAATTGATGTTTCTGCAGGGGGATGATTGTGGAAAGTCCTATTCTGCCATCTTGGCCTGCCCATTCTAATTCTTCTTTCAAAAACTACACACACACACACACACAATCCATACACAGAGGATGCCAAAAAATGTATACACATTTTAAGAAAGGAAAACACTGTATTAAAATTGTAATACTCAATATATACTGATAACATTTGTTATCCGTATATTGTATCTTGTCTGTCTGGTAATTGCAAAAGTTAAACATAACTTCAGCATTACAATGTTAGCACAGTTTTTTCCTTTCTTAAAATGTGTATACATTTTTTGGCACCCTCTGTAAATTACACACACACACACACATATATGCATACACAGGGAATGCATTCATTTTTCTAGTGGTTATAATGTAATATATCTAATTTATAGACATGAATACATATACACATATATGAATATATATGATAATAATTTTGGCTAGCATCATTTACTATTTGTTAAATGCTTAATTTATGTGACAGCTAGTTTGGTAAGAGCTACATATAAATTATATTATTTATATATTTTTCAACATAAATTTGTTAATTTAAATATATTTGAACACATAATATATGCCAGGGATTGGGCTATGATTTAAATCAACAGTCACAGGGTAGAAATTAGTACCTTTCCCATTTGCAAGAGGAGAAAATTATCGCTCAGTGCCATAACATGTCCCAGAATGTATGACAAGAAAGCAGCTTAAACTTGAGTCCTACCATTTTGACTGCAGATTTTGCTCATTCTTTGTCATGTGTCACACTAAAAAGAGTTAAAAATTTCTCTTAGTAAAAAGACTTCAGTGAGACTTATGTAGGCTTAATATTTTGCTATCAAACATCGAGTTCTTCTGTAACTAGTTCTACTTTCCACTAAAGCTCTCCAATATCATTTTCCATTGTGTTGTTAAGCCATTGTACTTTCTCTTTGTTCGCTGCCAAGAAGTTATTTAGTTAGAAAAAATATTATCTTTGCTCAGTTAGTGAGTTAATAAATTGAAATTGAATAAGAAACACTAAATTCATTTCCATGTTTTGACTTTTATTTTTTATAGTACCTATATTTTGAAATGCTATACAAAGGTAGAAAATTAAGTGCCAGTGACAGATCCCAAAGAAATGGAGTGGTATGAACTCAAGAAAGAAATAAAAATAAATGTTAATGGAAGGTCAAGAAAATTTCTAGAAAATACAGAGAAACAATTCAACAAAATAAGGAAAAGAAGTGAGCAGAATGACAATGTTAAGACAGGGACTGATATTATAAGAAAAAAAAATAAACAGAAACTTTAGAGATTAACAATATAATGAACAAAGGAAAAATGCAATAGGAAGCATCCGTGGCAGAACTGATGAAGCAGAAAAAAGAAGCTATGAACTCAAAATAGGTAATTTGAAAATGTATGAGGAGAAAAAAAGAATGAAAAGAAATAAAGACATTTTTCATTATTTGTGGGAGAGCATCTAAAGGGCAAATGAATGAATCATAGGATTTTAAGAACAGAAAAGAAGAAGAGTAAGAAGATTATTTACAGAATTAGCTGTTCTTTTTACCTAAGATTTCTCTGGCTATTTGAGTTCCTTTTGATTCTAAATGAAGCTTAGAATTATTTTTTTATATTTGTGAAATATGACATTGGTATTTTGACAGGGTTGCCTTGAAATTGTAAATCACTTTGAATAGTATGGACATTTTAATGATGTTGATTCTTTTTTTTTTTTTTTTTTGATACAGAATTTCACCTGTCATCCTCAGTATAGTGCCATGGCATCCTCACAGCTCACAGCAGCCTCAGACTCTTGAGCTCAAGTGATTCTCTTGCCTCAGCCTCCTGAGTAGCTGCGACTACAGGTGCCTGCCATGACACCCGGCTATTTTTAGAGATAGGGTCTCTCTCTGGCCCAGGCTGGTCTCAAACCTGTGAGCTCAGGCAATCCACCCTCCTTTGCCTCCCAGAGTGCTAGGATTACAGGTGTGAGTCACCACACCCAGCCTAAAGATGTTGATTCTAACAATCCATGAGCAGGGGATGTTTTTCCATTTGTTTGTGTCATCTGTGACTTTTCTTCTCAGTGTTTTGTAGTTCTCCTTGTAGAGATCTGTAACCTCCTTTGTTAAGTATATTCTTTGGTATTTTATTTTATTTTATGTTTAGATATTGTGAATGGTATTGAGTTCTTGCTTGGAAGCTCAGCTTGACTGTTATTCATAAGAAGTCTTTTGGTTGTTTCAGGGTTTTTTACTTACAAGAGCATATAGTCAGAAAACAGAGACAGTTTGATCTCCTCTTTCCTAATTTGGGTGCCATTTATTTCTTCCTCTTGCTGAGTACTCTGGAGGTAACTTATAAAACAATGTTGAATAAAAGTGGTAATGGTGGGTACTCTTGTTTCTGAAGGCATCATGTTACCTGGCTTCAAATTATACTATAAGGCTGTAGTAACAAAACAGCTGGTACTGATATAAAAGAAGACTCATAGACCAATGGAACAGAATAGAGACCCCAGAAATAAAACCATCTCTCTACAACCTAACTGATCTTTGACAACATACCCTGGGGTAAGGAAGCTCTATTCAGATACTAGTGCTGGGAAAATTGGATAGCCATATGAAGAAGAATGAAAGAGGACCCCCATTTCTTACCATTTGTAAAAAATTAATTCAATATTGATTACAGCCTTAAATTCAAGGTATAAATCTATAAAAATTTCTAGAACAAAATGTAGAAGAAACTCTTTTAGATATTGGCTTAGGCGAAGAATTTATGACTAAGACCACAAAGGCAAATATAGCAACAATAAAAATAAATAGGACTTAATTAAATTAAAAATCTTCTGTACAGCAAGGGAAATAATAAACACAGTGAAGAGACAACCTACATAATGGGAGAAAATATTCACCAACTACACACCTGAAAAAGGACGAATATCCAGACATTACAAAGAGCTCAAATAATCATCAGGAAAAAACAAAAAAACACCCATCCAAAAGTAGGCAAAATCTATGAACAGAAGTTTTCCAAAAGAAGACAGACAAATGACCAACAAACATGAAAAAAATGTTCATATATATATATATATATATATATATATTCAAGTGGAAATTATCTCAGGGCTGCAAGGTTAAACAAACACAAATCAGTAAATGTGATACATCATATAAACAGAATGAACAACATGAACCCTATGATAATCTCAATAGACACAAACTATTTGAGAAAATTCAGCATCTCTTTATAATAAAAACTCTCAACAAACTAGGCATAGAAGCACTATAACTCAAAATAAGAGACGCCATATAGAACAGGCCTACAGCTCACATCTTTCTGAATGGGGAAAAGTTGGAAGAATTTTCTCTAAGAACTGAGACAAAAACAGGATGCCGAATTTTGCCACTCCTATTCAACATAGTACTGTAACTCCCAACTGGAGCAATTACTCAAGAGAATGAAAGAAAAGACATCCAAATTAAAAAAGAAGAAGTCAAATTTTTCCTCTTTGCAAATGACATGATCTTTCATATAGACAAACTTAAAGACTCTACAAAAAATTCTTAGAATGGATAAACAAATTCAGAATAATTTTAGGGTACAAAATAAAAAAAATAAGTAGCATTTCTATATGCCAATATCAAATTGGCTGAAAAAGAAATAAAGAAAACAATCACATTCACAATAACTATGAAACAACAACAACAACTAAGTAGGAATAAACTTAACCAAGAAGGTGACAGATCTCTATACTAAAATCATGAGGCACTGATGAAGAAATTCACAAGGACAGAAACAAATGAAGTGATAATTCATGCTCTTGGATTGAAAGAATTAATATTGTTAAAATGACCATAATACTCAAAGCGATCTACAGATTCAATGCAATCTCTATCAAAATAACAGTGCAAATCTTCATAGAAACAGAAAATACAATCCAAAAATTTGTATGAAATTATAAAAGATCGCAAATAGTCAAAGCAATAATGAGCAAAAACAGAAAAACTGAAGGCATCACATTACCTGATTTCAAAAATACTATGTGGACTACAAACTACAAAGTTATAGTAACCAAAGAAGCATGGAGTTGGTATAAAAACAGACATGTACAGCAAGGAGACAGAATAGAGAACCCAGAAATAAATTCAGATATTTATAGCCAATGGATTTTTGACAAATGCAACAGGAATATACATTGGAGAAAAGACAAACTCTACTGGGAAAAATGGATATCTGTATGCAGAAGAATAAATTTAGACCCCTATCTCTTACCACATATAAAAAATAAGATTAAAATGGATTAAATACTTAAATGTAAGACTTGAAACTATCAAACTACTAGAAGAAAACATAGGGAAAACACCAGGACATTCGTCTGCACAAAGACTTTATGGGAAAGACTTCAAAAGCACAACGAACAAAAGCAAAAATAGATAAATGGAATTATGGCAAACTAAAAAGTTTCTACATAGAAAAGTAAATAATCAATAGAATGAAAACAGAACCTGTAGAATGGGAGAAAATACTTGTTAACTATTCATCTCACAAGGCATTACTACCCAAAATACACAGGAGCTCTTTAAGACTCAATAGGAAAAACAAATACTGCCATTTAAAAATTGGCAAAGGATCTGAATAGAGATTTCTCAAAAGAAGATGTACAAATGAACAAACACATGAAAAAAGTGCACAACATCACTAATCATCAGGGAAATGAAAATCAAAACCAATGGAGATATCACCTCACACCAATTATAATGGCCATTATCAAAAAGATAAAAACATAACCAAGGCTAGTGAGGATTTGGAGAAAGGGAAGCATATTGGTATGAATGAAAATTAGTACAATCACTCTGGAAAACTGTATGGAGGATCCTCAAAAAACTAAAAGTAGAGCTAACATATGATAAAGCAAAGTGATCAAGTGTATTTATCCAAAGGAAAGGAAATCAGTGTATGGAAAAGATAATTTCACCCTCATGTTGACTGTATCACTATCCACAACTTTAGTTGTCCTGTATATCAGGGAATACATCACAACCTTAGTTGCTCATATGCCTTAACACCTGGGCCTTTGGTTGCCTTTTAATGTGCTCAGAATTTGACTCAGCCAAAATATGGAATCAACCTATATGCCCATCAACAGATGAATATATAAAGGGAATATGAGATACATGTAGTATATACAATGGAACACTATTCCAAAAAAAGGAATTTAAAGAAGCCAAAAATAGGAATGAGAAAAAAAATCAAAAAGAGGAATGAAAAAAAAGCCAAAAAAAAAAAAAAAGGAACGAATGAAATCCTGCCATTTGTGGCAATGAAGATGAACCTGGATGACATTATACTTTGTAAAATAAGTCAAGCACAGAAAGATAAAGGCCACATGTTCTCACTCTTGTGGGGTAGCCAAAATCTTTGAGCTCTTGTAAGTAGAGACTAGAATAGTGGTTTTAGAGGCAGGGCAAGATAGGAAGTAGGGGAGGATAGTGATAGTTTGTTTAATGGACATACAACTGCAGCTAGATAGAGAAATCAGCTCCTAGCATCCGGTAGAACTGTAGGATGACTATTATTATCAATACTTTGTCTATGTAATCACATAACAGAAGAGATGATTTTCAAAGTTCCCAATACTAAGGAAAAATAAATGTTTGAGGTGGTGGTTATGATAATCACCCTTATGTATCATTATACTTTGTAAATATGTATAAAATATTACTGTGAACTCCATAATATGTACAATTATTATATGCCAATTAAAGTTAAATTAAATTGAATTTTAAAAAGGAAGAATTGATCAGCATTGGCTGCTGGTGAATATAGGCAAGATGAGCTCAGAGTTCTTAAGAGATAGGAGATATGTGCATATAGCACTGCACACAAAGCATCTTTCTTTACGGATGATAAATCTGAAAAGTGAATTCAAGCTTCCATTTTACAGGTAATTTGTCTGAAATTTTTCCCCTCTAGTTTATAGATTTTATTAAACCTGAGGTTATATCTGCCTTGTTTGCTATTGCATTAGCAACATCTAACTTCCCACCTGGAGCTTAACTAATAACTTTTCAATGAATGAATAAATGAATGAATGCTTCAAATAGAAATTTTGGCTCAGGGAATACATCACAACCTTAGTTGCTCATATGCCTTAACAGCTGGGCCTTTGGTTGCCTTTTAATGTGCTCAGAATTTACAAATCTGTTAAGTTCTTCCTGATTCCCAGGACATGAAGGAACAAATTGATATCCTCAGTTCATAACATGGTGTATAAAGAACATAACCAAAAAAAATGTATTCTAACTCAGAAATAGAGCATGAACTAGTATTAATCATTATTGACTTTCTGCAGGTCTGGCCAGTCCTTGCCAAATCTAGAGGTAAAAAGAGACTTACAGAGTCAAGAAAACTGTCCAATCTACCCAGCTATGTGGGGAATAAAACCTTGATACAGCAGCACTAGTTTGTACATGGTTGCAAACTAATCAGGGAGGGAGTGATATGGTTGCCAAGGTTTGCTGGGCGAGAAGCCAAGAACAAACGCGCAGCACACTGAGCTCAGCAGAACATCAATGAGAGAGTCCATATTCCTGTGGCTTTCCTGGAAGCAAAGAGCTGTCCAACAGGATGAACCCTTTCAACACTTCATTCTGTTTAATGCCCAGCCCTTCAGTGAGAAGTGTGTAATATAGGACATATTTGATTGTTTCAACTAAAAGCCCTAGAACATTATTATATACACTCAGGAAGCAAGTGCCCTTAGGATATGGAATATTTAACTGTGATTAAATCCTTTTATTCTAGTTATTTTAGGGGTATAAAATAGTCCCTATTTGTTATGTTCATGGATTCTGTGAACTGAGGATTCAGACAAGGCACGATGGGGTTGACTTCTCTAGGTCACAATGCCTGATGCCTCCCCTGGCAACACTAGAATGGCTGGGAATGTCTTGAATAGCCACAGCAGGAACCTTCTGGAGGAATATTCATCACATATCTAACATTAGAGCTGGGTGAACTTGAAAGTGAGAGTCAGCTGGGACTGCACTTATTAACCAGCATTGCCTGAATATGACCTCTCCAGATGGCTGAGGAGTTACCAGCACAGAGTTCCCATAACCTGATATCCTCAAATTAGGTAGACTACTTTAATGGCAGTCATGGCTGTAAGAGCAAATTTTCCACATGATAAGGTAAAAGCTACATGGCCACTGATGGCCCATTCTTCAAACCACATAGTACCACTTTGACTATACTTCCCAGATTCAATAGGTAGAGATATAAACCCACACCTTTATGTGCAAAGACTGCCAAAAATTTGTTTTAAATCCACCAGTCTCATTACTACTATCTGATTTGTTATAAAATTAATTTAAATACTGAAAAATAGGAGAGTACAGTGGTTAAATAAAGGCTGGGTTCAAATATACAAAGTCTGATGAGGTTTTGTACTCATCCTAGAAAAAGTGCTACATACGTCATTTCTGAAGATCACTATGGTCACATTTGAAGCACTCCCCTTGGGAAGCTATGCACCAATGTCACTGTCTTGTCCACCCTTCAAAGTAATTCTGGAACTCTTTCTGAAATGGCTATCAGAGCTATTATTGTATTAACCTTGATGTCCTGAGTGTCATCAAAATGTCTTCCTATTAATATCTCCTTTATATTATGGTTAAGAAAAAAAGTCATTGAGGGTTAGTTCCGGTAGGTAGGAAGGGTGTTCCACTACAGTTATTTGTTTACTGGCGAAAAACTCCTTCTCAGACAATTCCATGTCAGGTGGTACACTGTCGAGATCTAAGAGCCATGAGTTGTTGGCCAAGATTTTCAGTTAATATTTTCATGTTTCTCTATCAATGTTTACTTAGTCTGATATGATCACATTCAGACAATGATTTTGACTCACAATTATAAGAATTTTTGAAATGCTTTCACCAATCTGTTCATTACTGGCTGCCCTGACCTGTCTTCATCAGTGAAACTTTCTCTCTCCTCAGAAAAATGTTTAATCCATTTGAACACTGCTTTTTTCTTCATGGCATTATTCCGCTAAATTTGGACTAACATGTCTCTGATTTCTCTTCCATTCTTGCCACGTTTGGTAGGAAATTTAATATGTATTTGTTGCTTTAATTGAAGCTCTGACATTCTTGTGATAGCACACAAAAACATGCAACAATAACACACACCACTCAGGAAGACACCACCACACATCAACAGGAACACAGCTATGACACATTGATATTCCAAGGTTATGAAACCTTACTAGGTTGTTTGTACAGTGCTGCCAATGGAAGTACATGGTGTCAAGTTCACAGACCTAATTGTCAAGGCTCATAAGTTCTACCACTTACTGGCTGTGTAACTTTGGTTGCAGTACTTCACCTTTCTTGGTCTCAATTTCTTCCTCTATAAAATAAGGTAATAATTACCATGCCTGACTCATAGTGTGTTTATAATGATCCAAGGAGTTTGTCAAGTGGTTAAATAGTATTTAAAACAAAAGAAACACCAGTAAATGTAAGCTGTTTATCCACTTATCAAATATCAACACAGTGGGCAGCAACTCTATGCCAGTAACTATGACAGTCTCTAGGGATACAGAGATGAGATCAGTGATGCTGATGAGCTCATGCTCATAAAAATTACAAGAGCCATTTAAAACGTGTATACATCCAAGATAAGGTTGTATAGGGAGGAAAATGCTGGTCTTGGAATCAGAGGCCAGACCAGACAAAGACCAGAATCTCACACCTCTGGTTGTTTCACCTTCTCAACGTACAGGGTGGGAAACATATAGCCTTCTGAATTCAAGAGTATTCTTTCTTAAGCACCAAAGGAGGCAAAGAAAGTGTCATAATCCTCTGCTGCACTCCTTTTAATAAAAAGATAAGTTATGTAAAATTTAAATTCAGTCGAAAGGCTGAACTTAAGGACCAGGAAGGCCACAGGTTCTCCACTCTGGCCAGGAAGCTTCATAAGCTCTAATATATTGTGCATATGTAAGTCACCATCATTTCTTAGGCTTCATTGAGGTTTGGTCCTACAGAGAGGCTTTTAGGCAGTATCCCCAAACCAATTTTAGAAAAGAGGATCTATATGATTATAACATTTAAAATCTCATTGTGTAGTATGTCTATTGGTTAAAAATACTTTCTAGCCGGGCGGGACCTGTGGCTCAGCAAGTTGGGTGCTGGCCCCATATACTGAGGGTGGCGGGTTCACTCAGCCCCAGTCGAACTACAAAACAAAATAAATAGCCGGGTGTTGTGGCCGGTGCCTGTAGTCCCAGCTACTCGGGAGGCTGAGGCAAGAGAATCGTCTGAGCCCGGGAGTTGGAGGTTGCTGTGAGTTGTGTGATGCCATGGCACTTTACTGAGGGCGACAAAGTGAAACTCTGTCTCTACAAAAAAAAAAAAACAAACAAAAAAAACAAAAAAACTTTCTAGCCAAATGTTTACAAATTAGTCTCTCTTCTGCTACATACCAGAGATTAAATTAAGTTGGATACTTTGCTAGACAGAATGGATGCTAAATAGAACTGCATGAGTCATTCAAAAGATGACAAGTGTCATTTTTTATTTGTAATCAGTCATAAGAGGTAGGCGAAGCTCAGAATGTGCTTTCCTGGGAGTGATTAGAAATAAAAAATATTTTAAGTTGATCTCTTTATATTATTTTTTTTTATTTTAAAGATGAAGATTTTTGTAACATTCAAAGATCAATCAATGCAATTATTGTCATTTATCAAGTGCTTTTCTTTTTCTGTGTCTATGGATTTGTTCCTAAGTTTTGTATTTTTCTTCTCTTTATATGGTAAATTGCTCTTTATATTATTTAAATACTTACAACATTATTGCCCTAGAGTGGGAAGGGGTGGGAGCTTTGAAGCACTCCCCTTGGGAAGATATGCACTAATGTCAAGTGCATAGTTTGTATAAATGATACAAGAGTACTATATAGGATTGTTTTCAATAAACTGAGATGAGGCCAAAGGTGGAGGTGACAGGGAAGAACAAAATAATGCCAAAAACACAAATAACAAAGTTGACAGCATTTGGATACTGATGGCTATGGGAAGATAAAGGTAGTAGATGCACTTGGGATAGCAGTCTTGTAGATAGGACCTATTTGGTGGTTAAGAAAAAGGTTAGGATTTCAGAAGGAGGTACACAGGATGGACAATAAATATTTAAAAGCCATAAAAGTAAAACTTTTAGGAATGGAAGAATTGCCCAAAGGTGAGAGTACCCAGGGGGAAATGTTCTCCAGAGACCTTTTAGAGAAGGAAGAATCAGAAGAGCGAGTAAAGTTGGGAAAGAATTGATAAGAAATAAAAGAGAATAAAGAGGAATAAACCTAGGTCTCAAAGGTGGATAGGGTTTCCAGGATATGAACAGGATGACTAATAATGTCATAGATACAAAGACATGGTGGAGGACAAGGAAAGAGTTAAAGCTCCCTGGAAGTGTTACTTTTATAAGAATTACTTTAAGAGGAAAAGCTTGGTGATTGAGGATGAATGCATGGTAATAAAAAAACACACCTTGTGTGGACTACTTTCTGAAAGGAAGAATGTTCAAGAGAAGGGGTACTTGAAAATGAAATGGTAACAAGTTTAAAAGAAAAGAAGAAATAAGTGATAAATCAAGGACCCACAAAATAGGAACATGGGAATTGATAGAGATCCCCTATAATTTAAAAAGGTAAGAAAAAAGAGATGAGCTATTCTAGAGAAAGGTAGCCTGGAGAGTTCATACCGATTTGATCTTTTCAGTAAAGTGCTCTGAATTAAGGAAAGTCTGGAATTAAGGGTCAGTATACTATGAAGGGAAGTCAGCTAGAGATAAACAAATGATTACAGATTTCCAAAAAACATATTATATGGTGGTTTGTAGCATGTGTGATATATGTATATGTTATAAGCTGTTATAAAATATACAATAAACATACCGCAGATAATGCAACTAATTCCCCAGCTTCTACAAAAATTTCATGTGGATTTTTTTAATAGAAAAAAATTGCCATTCAGGAATGAAATAGGAATAATATAGGAAAGTCAAATAATTTCTGCTAAATACTCTACAGGAAGGAATGAAATACAGCTAAAATGGAGGATGGAACACAGGTAGAATAGAAGACTATGAAGAGCCTCTCTCATGAGAGAAGATGTGAAGAACTCTGCTAAATCCCACTTATATCCCCTGAGAAAGGAGAGGAAAGCCAGTGCTAGACCCAGGCAGGGAAGGGATTATAGGAGGCAGGACTCCCTCCCAGGGATATAAACAAGGGGGAAAAAAATCACCTGGGTTTCACTCGACTGAACAAATGGATAAAATGCTCCTAATCTTGAAGTGCAGTTCAGAAAAAGGGAATCACCTTGAAAAAAGAAATCAAAGGAGATTCTTCTCTCACACAGATTAACTGCAAAAAATAGAAAGTCATTTTTAAAAATTTATAATGTGTTGTTCCCAAAAAAGATTCTAGAGAACATTTTATATGCGAAACTGGAGCTAATCATTTATTTTGAAAAAAGTATGCTGAAATAAGTAAAGATTATGTAAAGATTTTTAAGACTATATTGGCATAGTAAGCAGTAGGTTGGACACTCCCCATAAATTGAGTTAATGTGCATGAAAAATTCAAGAAACTCATAGTTGATGCCAAAAATATGAACATGATGAAAAAGATGAGCAAAAAGATATGTGTATAGTAAGAATCCTCAAGAGACATAGAAAGTAGAAGGAAAAGGCACAAACAAGAAGTAATAGAAGGAAATAAGAAATAATAAGAGAAAACTTTACTGAGTTGAAGAAAGACATAGGTTGGCAAAATGAACAGGGACTTTAAGCACAATGAAGAAATGAATATTGACAAAAACAGGTGTGATCATTTTAATTTCAATTTATAAATATTTCATATGAAGATGCCAGTAAGAAAAAGCATGGTCTTCGCATAGCGCCTATGCACTCCTCTTGACAAGTAAATTTTTGGCTGATGTATAGCAGCCTTCCAGACACACATCAGGAAATATATCTCTAGAAGGGAACAGTTACTACACGGGTTTAACTGTGAGTACTAAAGTAGAATTAAACATGGTAACATTGAAGTAGTTGTCTTAAAATAGCCTTAAAATGTACAGTAAGAATCTAAAATAGTTTGGGGCTTTGATGCATCATTAAACAAATTGTAATTAACTAATAATAATGTGGGGCTAAAATGTGAGATTATACAAACAAATATTTAGAAGAGAGCAAGTAGAAGGAAGAAGTAAAAATTATATTAAAATTTCTATATTATACAATCAATAGTCAATTTTTTATTTCAATATAAATCTTGTTATGTGGGCATGGTCAAGGAAGTACCGGGCATGGATGCTCTGGGCTTGGTTTCCTAGGGTCACATCTCTCAGCACTCAGCTCTCTCTGTTTCTATAGGGACCTAATAGGAAGACATCCCCACCCTCCAACGTACACAACCAGCTCCAGGTCACTATTTCCTGGACTTAGAATTATGTCTCTTTTCTAGAGTGAATTATTTTACGTTGTTAAAAGACAAAGGTTCTGGTCACACCCAGTTTTTCAGGACAAATGAGCTCCTTACTTACTCAGAGGACCACCTCAGCAGCTCCAGGGGGCCCAATGAGTCCAAGGGAACCCATCTCAAAACACCTGATAATAGTGTGCTTCTAATGGTGACCCTCCAAGTGATCTGAGATGATTCCTTACACCCTCCCTTAGAAAGATTACACACACACACACACACACACACACATACAGGTCACTATGAAAGTTCTGAGACAGACTGTGTTATTGTCCATTATTTTATTTTTGATTCATCAGTGCAAATTTCAACTTGCTCAGTTTATAAGTATTGTTGGGAGGGTTTCGTTTGTTCCATCCACATTCGATTTTATATTTCTTAACTTTTGTACATCTCAAAACATTCATAATGACACATACATGCATATTTAATAATGTCCCACTGTAAATGTATACTACCTCTGAAATTACTATAATAAAAATAAAACCAAAACTGTGTGTGTGTGTGTGTGTGTGTGTGTGTGTGTGTGTGTGTGTGGTGGCACATAGCAAGATGTATTGGGGTAAAACAGGCTTGGAAAAAGTATCAGACAAAGTTTGATTTAAATATAGTAAAAATAAAAAAGGAGTCATTTATATTAATAAAAATTAAATATGTAATAAGTACATTAAAATATAGTCATGAACCTTCAAAATAGAAAATAATATGACAGTGAAATATAGTAATCAAAAATTGTTAGAATTACAAAGAATAAGAGATTGTCAGAAATACAATGAAGTAGGAAAAATTAACATATCATTCTCAGTTTTTGACAGAGCAAGCAGAAAAAGTAATATACGTACATAATATGTAGAGGTTTCAAATACAATGTATAATTATGTATAGAATAGTTTTTTAATACTGAGAAGCCACCTATTTTCCAAAGATTGTGGAACATTTACATGTACCAAAAATGGTTTTTTCTGTGACAATAAAGACTTGCATAAATGATCAAAGATAGAAATTATATACCACTATCTTTAATAATAATTTATTATATTTTAGTATATTTTTAAAACTTACCAAAGGAAAATTTTTAAAAAAGCAAAATCAAAACTAATTATAAGCTATTTAGAAAATAGTGACAATAAGATTACTATAATATAGAAAATGGCTAACGCTCAAAGAAAGCAATTCATAGCTTCAAATTAGATCAATATTTTAAAAGAAATGAAAGGAAACATCCTAAGCTTTTAACTGAAAGATTCAGAAAAGGAACATTAAAAATACATTTCATAAAAACTAAAAGAAAATTATTCATTGAAGGCTCGGCACCTGTGGCTCATTGGGCTAAGGCACCAGCCACGTATACCTGAGCTGGTGGGTTCAAATCCAGCCCGGGCCCGCCAAACAATAGTGATGGCTGCAACCAAAAAATGGCCGGGCATTGTGGCAGGCACCTGTAGTCCCAGCTACTTGGGAGGTGGAGGCAAGAGACTCGGTTGAGCCCAGGAATTGGAGGTTGCTGTGAGCTGTGATGTCACAGCACTCTATCCAGGGTGACAGCTTGAGGCTCTGTCTCAAAAAAAAAAAAGAAAAAGAAAATTATTCATTGAAGTTAATTAATTACAGAAAATACATTCAACTAAACAAAAGCAAAAAAGTGATGTATGGGTGGGGCGCAGGTGAATCTTATGCCTGGTAAAATCAACAAAAGAGTACATGGAAAGAAAAAAAGAGAAAATCTAAGATAAAAATGTGACAATGCATTTCAATTTTTATATCTTTATCTGCATATACATTATATTACATAGGAAGATACAAATATATATGCACTGATATACACAGAGAATGTAGTGCAAAAACATGGAAGATTTCAATGAAAAACAAGTGCTAGAAAAATAAAATTGCCAAAAACTGCTTAAGAAAAGGGTAGCTCAAAAGAATGACATCAGAAATAACAGGAAAAAAATGTTGATGAATTGCCTCCAAAATTAGTCACTATACTTAAACGGTTTTATAGTAAAAGCCATCTGATGTTTACCATAAAAATACCTACTGCTATCCGTCACCTCCACAATATGTTGTGTGGAAAGTGTAAAACTCTCCATTTTAAGAAGCTAAAATACTTATTATACCAAAATCTTATGGATATATTGAAAAAAATAAAAAATGTTTAATGAAAAGCTAGCAAATTAAATTTATTCATCTATTAAAATAATAAATAGTGCCTTGTGAGGTCATTCAGCCTGTTTAAAACTTGAGTTTGCCATGTATGATGCTTTTTGAACTGTACATCTTAACCTCAATGAATCTCCATTTCCCCAACCGTAAAAAATTAATAGTACTGACCTCACAGAATTGTGGTGAGTATTGAACATTATAATATGTGTAACGTATTTAGTTATATTTTTTGAGTGCTTACCTTTTCTTATTTTATTGTTATCTTTCAAAGAGTTTAACTCAAGGAATGCAAGGAAGATTTAATATTGAATCTGCACTAACATATTTCATTACATCAGTAGGTCAGAGGATAAAAACTGTATGATCATCTTGGCATATTCTAAAACAGCACTAATAAGAATTTAATATATGTTCTTCATAAAATATGGAGTTCCAAAAATGGGAGATGAATAAAAGGCATTTGACAAATTGAAAATTTATTCATGGAATTTTAAAAAAATAGGAAAATGCCGCTTAATCAACTTTAGGTTTGAAAACAAAGTCATCAAGTGAGCATTTCAACATTTCTCTTATAAGAAATCATGGAAAAGCAACAACAGAAAATAACATGTTACATTTGCAGCTAAATAGATTGTACCAAAGGCCATGGTGGGGAGGCAGGAATGGAGCAAGGGGACGTCCAGAAAGTCAACTGCTCAAGTTCACTCCTGAAGGTGAGGATGGCACAGGTGTGCATCTCCCACCCATCCCAAGGAGCTGGTAGAAGAGGTGTCCCCAGGTGAGGTTCTGATCAAACACCTGAGGGAAGCAGCCCATATGAGGAAACCCATCAGATCAACAAACCGAGAGTTTCAAAATCAGTCTATTTTCGTGGAAGCACAGAAGAAAGATGTTGTGTTTTAAATTATCATTTCCAACAACCTTCACCACCACTACCACCACCAATATCTATGCCCTTAAGCTTGGGAGAAACAAAATTAAAAAAAAAAATCATTCCAGGCTACAGTGTAAATGCTAGCCAATCTGGCGAGTCTCTCTGAACAGAAGCTCCAGTAAATAACAGGTCCAAGAAAAATTTGCTTGTTCAAAAAAAAAAAAAAAAAAAATGAGCAATCAAAAAAGAGCCATCCCTAATCTGTACAACATATTCCACAGAAATAAGGAAGAAAGAAATAAGAAAAAGAAATGGCGGCAAAAAAAAAAAAAATTAGAAAAAGTGACCTTGGATTCACCACAAAAGTTAAAAATTTTTTATTACAATCAAGTCTATGACCTGTGGGCATGAAGCAGAGTTGCGGGAGCTCAGAGAAGATATGTCAAAACAATACAAAGAAATGAAATATGAGCTTGCAAAAGTCATGAAAAAATGGAATAAAAAAAATAAATATGTGTCAAGTGGAAGCAAAACTAGGATAAATACTGGGACCTAACTAAGCATAGCTAGGAAACAGAGGATAGAATTTATTTTTTAAAGGTAGCAAAATAAAATGGAAATGAGGGTAAAAAGGAATTTGAGAAATTTCTAATTGCCATTAATGGCAGGCTCAGTTATTAAAATCAATCTTCCCACTGAACATGTCTAAGCATATGTCTAAAATATAGATTAAAACAAAAACTTTAAAATATTGACAATGGAAAAAGCTGCTGGAAATTCACAAGCCAGGTTTAAAAATTTTTTTTTAACTTGATTTATATGAATATGAGGGTACAAGAGTCAGGTTACAGTTTTTAAATGAGAGAAGTGAGTATCAGAGAGCTGAAGCTGCTGAAGCTGCCTTTGCTGGAGGCCTTCTTAGACAACATGGTTCTGGTTCTGCAGATTCGCTCTCTGGGTTGGAGAAACCGAGGTAAGACCCTGCGGCCCACCCACTTGGAATCCTCCTGTATTGAGATGGAGCCGCAAGGGCAACTCAGAAGAAAGGCAGAGCAGCTGGAAACCTCTCTCTGCCTCCCTTCTCTGCCATTATCCACCCCAAACCCTGGAAAAGGTTGAATGAACTGACTTGGTGCTAAGCAGAACCACAAAGTACAACAGGCAACAGGGGAAATTATCCCTTCCCTCAGGTACAGAGTCTGAGCAGCCCGGGCCATCTAGGTTAGGAACCCTCATGGATGTCGCAGAGGCAGCAACAACCGACTCGCGATTCTCAACCTGTGGGTCGCGACCCACAGGACTGTATTAAAGGGCCGCGGCATTAGGAAGGTCGAGAACCACGTGGAGGAAGGTTTATACATCATCGACCTAGGGATCATTCACCAGTAATTTTCCAAAGGCAGTGATGAGCAAGTAGTCAGAAGTTAGGAAGCAAACAAGATAACAAAACAGTGAACAGGAATAGAAACCAACGGAATCTACAGATGGCAGCAAGGCAGAAATCACCCTCCTTAATCCAAATTAAACTACTGCCTTTTCAGAACGTGTGTGAGAGAGAGAGATTGTGGGGGGCGGGGGGAGAGAAAGCAAACTGATTAAACATTTACTGCCTTGAAAAGCCCCAGACCCACAGTGTTGGAGGGAAATTATACTCAATATTTTTTAAATAATGCTATTTAAACTTTTTCAGAAAAATCAGGAAAGCTTCTGAATATTTTTTTCATTCCTTCCTAAAATTTTTATTATATATTGGCAAAATATAATTGCACACATTTATGGAGTATAAAGGATATTATGATTTTTAACACAATGTGGAATGATTAAATCAAATCAATTAACATATAAGCCATCCATCACCTCAAATATTTAACAATTTTTTGGTATTCAGAACATCTGAAATTTATTTTCTGTGATTTTGAAATGTACAGCACTAAATTATTAGCTATGTTCAATGAATATAACTTTTGAAATCAATGGATAGATCTCAAAAAATAAATCACAAAAAAAAATCACCAAACTTATTCCTCCTGAGACTTTGCACTCTGACCATCATCTCCTTCCGCCTCCATCCTCTCAGCCTCTGCTAACACTCTGGGAATTCTACTCTCTGCTTCCGTGAGTTCAATTGTTTGAGGTTCCACAGATAAATTAGACTACGCAGTATTTGTCTTTCTGCATTTGGCTTATTTCACTTAGCATAGTGTTCTAAAATTCTATCCATGTGCATCTGAATAAATTTTTAATGAGACAAACATAACCTTGATCCCAATTTTCAGAACTATTAGACACAATGAATCTATATGTCAATCTCATTTATAAATTTTATGTTAAAGTCTTAAATATTAGCTGACAGAATCCAGCAATACATTCAAGTAATTATGCACCGTGACAAAGTAGATTTTATTCCAGCTAGGCAAATGTAGGTAAATTTTAGAATATTCGAGTTTTAGAATATTTAGAATATTAAAATATGCAGCATACCTAAAAAGGAAAAGTGTCTTTATAGGTGCTGGAAAATTTAATCAAATTCCAAATAATTCCCTAATTAAAACCAAAATTCTCCCACAAGGTAAGTGGTAACCACCTAACATTGTCATGTGCCATCTCACATAAAGAGAGAACACTTGAAACATTTTCAGTTAAAGTGAGGAATGAAGCAAAGGCCTCTGTAGCGACCATTATTATTTAGCATTGTTCTAAGGGCTGGAAATACAATTAGAAAATAGGAACAAAAACAAGTAGAGATACAAAAAAATTCGGAAGTAGCTAAAATTACCGTTATTGCAGAGGATATTATTACAAACAATGAGATTTTATTTTCATTTAAGCAAATTAACTGGAAAGCAATTATAAACAATAAGAGAATTTAATCAGGAGAAAGTATACACAATTAATGCAAAGAATCAATATTCTTCATTCTTCTAACAAACAAGTTAGAAGTTATAATGGGGACAAATCCCATTTAAAGTTGCAACTCCTCCTTTTTCTCCCTAAAAGCAGATACATATAATAACTATAATATATAAAATTATGATACCTAGAAAAAAGTAGGTAAGAATGTTCAGGATCCATAAGAGGCAGACATACAGGGTGTTAAAACTCATTTAAGGAGATGCCATGTTGCAGGATGGGAAGCTAAACATTGTAAAATTTAAAATATGTCTAAAGTATTACATAAATTTAGCAAAGTCTTAAAACAAAAAATCAAGCAGCACTCACTGAAATTGGTCAGAGACTAGAAAAACTAAAATAAAAAAAGAATATCCAGGAAAATTCTGAAACAAAAAGTAGCAAGGGAGATCAGTTCTATAGCATGTAAAAGTAAATCTGAAATATACCATAGTTAAAATCTGTAATACTAACATACCAGAAGATATAAAAACTTTGATAGCACTGTATGCTTAATGTATTAGTTACTGAAGAAATGCTCACTGAAACTGACAGATAACTATTCTAAAAACTGGTAATTAATAAAAGTAATACTCAAAGTTGGCAAGGGTTTAGAAAAGTAGGAAACCGCATACACTGTGTAAATTGATACATCTTCTTATTGCCTACTTCTCACTTTAAACAAATTTTTACTGTTTACTCTCAGTACTTCTATTTATTAAAAAAAAGGGGGTGGGAATTGAATAGAAGCCAGGTGAGGTGGCTCACACCTATAATCCTAGCACTCTGGGAGGCTGAGGTGGGTGGATTGCTTGAGCTCAGGAGTTCCAGAACAGACTGAGCAAGAGTCTTAAGAAAATATCCAAGTATTGTGCAGGTGCCTATAGTCCCAGCTACTTGGGAGGCAAGACAATCACTGGAGCCCAAGAGTTTGAGGCTGCTGTGAGCTGTGACACCACAGCACTCTACCAAGGGTGACAAAGTGAGATTCTGTCTTAAAAAAAAAAAAAAAAGAAGAGCTAAATACAGGTATGTACAAATGAAATCTCATTGTACCAATATTTAAAATTTTAACAACTAGTTCAAACAAAATATTCAACAATAAGAAATAGGTAAAATAAATTTTAAAACTTTCATCAAATGAGATACTTTACAAACATGTATGTAACCTACTGGATATGAATTTTACAAAGATAGGAATCCAATTTAAAATGTGCGAAGGGTATAAACAAGCACTTTGTAGACAGGAAAACACAGATGGATAACCAGAACACATAGACTTTTGTGAAATAGTGATATTGAGAAAAGAAAATAAGAACGATATCCCACATGACACATCAAATTTCAAATACTTTCAAAACTTGAATCATACCTACATTTGGTGTATATGTGGGAAAATGAAAACCTTCAGGGATTGCTTAAGAAGCTTACCTGGTACAGGTGTCCCAACAACTACCTGGAATTACCTATAGAAATTAAATTTGTGTATGCCCGATGACTAAGAAATCCTACTAAAGTGTAAAACCCAGAAAAATTCTCACTCAGATCCACAAGGGAACAGCTTCAAGGCTATTCCTCAGAGCATTGTTAATAACTATAAAATGTCTACCAATAAAATAAAATGCACTACATGATCATTATGGGTTCGTTGAAGCAGTTCAATAGATCTTAAAAATACAGTGTGAGTAAAAAGTATTAGAAATAGGCCAGTCCTCAGCATATTATGATGTAAATAATTTGGAAAATATGAGGTCTGACAATAAAGCTTGTGAACAGATCCTAGAAGAAGTGCCTCAGACCTCATTGCTGGACACCACTACGGTCACCTTCAAAGTCATCCCTTTGGGAAGCTGTGCACCAACACCAGTGCCTAGTCCACCCTTCAAAGCAATCTTGGATTCTTTTTCTGGAATGGCCACCACAGCTGTCATCATATTACCCTTGATACCTTGAATATCATCAAAATGTCTTTTTTTTCAATATTTCCTTTATCTTTAGGTAAAGAAAAAGGTCATAGGGACCAGATCAGGGAAGTAAGGAAGGTGTTCCAATATAGTTATCTGTTTACTGACTAAAAACTCCCTCATAGCTAGTGCCATGTGAGCTGGTGCATTGTCATGATGTAAGAGCCATGAGCTTTTGGCCAAGATTTTTAGTTAAGATTTTCTTAACTAAATTATATATATATATATATATATATATATATATGCAATAAATTACATATATTATATATATTACATACATAATTATTATACATATAATTATGTATAATATATATTATGTTTGTGTACTATTATTATATTATTATTATATCATTATAATTATTATACATATATAATTATGTGTATATATATACACATATAGATAGATAGATAGATAAATATACATAACTCACAAATCGAATTTCTATAGTAATTTCAGATAGTTGTTGGGAGACCTATACCAGGTAAGTATAAATATACACACACACATATTTATATTTTTTGTATGTACTTTTTATATGTACTACATATACATTTGTATGTACTTTTTATATGTTCTACTATATATACTTGTATATATACTATATATATATATATATATATGAAATTTGAGGCTTTCTATGCTTCAGAATTCTGAATATTTCTGTTTTAGAGACACAAAAATGTAGGAATAACATATACATCATCCCAAAAGTGGTCAAGAGAACTAGCCTGTAATTATGTTTTTCTTCAGTGAAATATTAATATTCCCACTAGGATGAATAAGTAAATAACATTTCTAGGTCAGTTCGGGTTAAGGGATTGCTGGAAAATTAAGTCAGGCTACACTAGAGTTTGCCACAAAGTAAATTATAATACTATTTAATTTTTAAAACTTTTCTTAGTATAGATAAGAGACTCAGACTGATGATCTTATCGGTATGTCTATGTGAAATTAGAATAGATTAGCTCAGCATTTTTACCCAGTTGTACCTAGCAACAAACAAACTTGGACATTTCCAGGAAAATGAGAACTGAATTTACTCAGAATTGGAAGTTGATAAATGTCTTGGGCAAAAGTTGAAATCTGTGGAAACATGTCAGATGACAATGGGATCCCACCTAAGTAGGGAGGCATGAGAAACTAAATTAGAACCGCTCAAGGCCTTGAGGTTAGGATGGGGGTCAAGACCAGGTTTATTTGGGGTGAAGAGAAATGAGAAGATAGTGTTGAGTGGGATTTTCAGAGTTCTGAGCCTTGGATGGGCACAAAAATCAAGGAAGTGATTTTAGGCTCGCTGCTGTAACCACCATCCACAAGCTTTCATAGACATGCTTAATTGTGCATTTATCCTCCCAAAAGTGAATCCTGGCTTCTCCATTGAGCAATGCTGTCGACAGTCACAGCTGCCAAGTCAACAGATGGTGTGGGTCTGTGTCACCAGCAGTTTCCAAATGTTAAAATATAGTCATTTGGATGTTTTCTGTGTACAACCGTTTCCTCATTAATCTTCTAAGTGCAGCTGAAAATGGATAATTTCCATGTGCATCACAATGGCATCCTGGCCACCTCCATTCACATACTTGCAGACCACCTGCCACGTCCCTGGTACTGAGATAGAACTAGTAGAGTGCAAAGAAGATACAGCAAAGTCCCTCTTGCCTATTTCTCTGATTATTTAGTCAATCTATGTTTTATCTAACCAGCTATATCAAAGCCTCTTTGAAGAGAGGGCCATTGTCTTTAACTTTTTTTTATCCTAGGTAACACATAGCAGCACTTAACACACAAGACGTAATGGAAGTTTCCTAAATTGATTTAAAATAAAAATCTAATTTGCAAGAAATGCCCACAGCAAGCGGGAGAAAAGTATATGCACAAACAAAACAAAAGTCAAACTGAAAGAATGACTCTAGGAAGTGTAAAGCCAAGTACAAATAGTTATGATTTGCTCAGTGCTTTTGTTTTGTAATCACAATTAGAAAGAACAATTTAAAGTTATTTATCTGTCAATTACCTCCCACCTTGAGGCTAGCAGGAGTCTCAAATTAGAATCTATGCCAAAGAGGCCTCCCCTTTCCAATCCATCTTAAACAATCTGACCAAATTAATCTCCCTAAAGCACATTTACAATTTCTCCAGCTTAAAATTATAAAGACATTCTATTATCTACTAAAAAGCATTCCAAAAATCCTTGGCCTAGAATTGTTTTTAATCTGGTCTGATATTGCCCTTCCAACAGCATTTTTTTAAAAATTTTTGTTCTTCTAGTTAAAACCTGAACACCTTTAGCATAAATGCTTAAAAATAATCCTACTTACATGTATACACATTGATATTTCCCATGCCATTTTTCAACAAAAAACTTCATGATACACGCAATTGTTTTCTCTCACTTTGGGGTCATTTGCCTCAAGGAAAGAATTGATAATGAGCAAGAGAAAAGGAATAAAAGGTAAAATAAGAAGAATATTAAGCCAAAGAATGTACTTTAAGCCACGGAAAATATTACCAAGAAGCTGTTAAAATAGCCAATATAAGGAAATAAGATTTGGTGCTTTGGGTCAGATATTACATGCTAAAACCAAGTACCACAGTCCTTCAAATATAACACACCCCAGACAAGCCTGGTATCATTGCACGCACACACATGCACGCCTAACTCCTAATTTCCTATTTCAGTTCTAATCACATTCTAGACAGTTGCCCCAGCTAGGAACCTTCATAGCTTCCTTCAATATCCTCATTCAAAGACTTTTTGCGGGGAAGGGGGGAGCGGGGGTGAGAGGGGATTTTGTTATTAGATACTGACAAAGTATAGTTATATATATTTATAAGATGGAAAGTGAAATTAGGACTTTTAATACAATGTGAAATGAGTAACTCAAACTACTTAACATATATCCATCACTTTAAACATGTGAAAGTTTTTTTATTCAGATCATTTTAAATTTTCTTTCAGTGATGTATAGTACTCGGTTATTAGCTAGATTCACTACACTGTGCAATAGTTCTCAAAAATAAATCAAATTTATTCTTCCTGTCTAATTCTGTATCCTATGACTGTCATCTCCCCATTCATCTCACTCAGCCTCTAGTAACCACCAGGCTACTCTCTGCTTCTACGAGTTTGCTTGTTTTACACGTGGATGCTGCATAGAAGTGAGAACATGTGGTATTTGTTTTTCTGTGTTTAGCTTATTTTATACAATGCTCCAATTCCAACCATGATGTTGCAAATAAAGAGTTGTTGCTTTTTAAAGACTTGTATATATACCACATTTTCTTTACCATTCATTCATTAATGGACACTTTGATTCTATAACTTGGCTATTATAAAAAGCACTGCAATGAACATGGTGCAGGCGCCTTACCAACAAACTGATTTCAAGTCTTTGGGGATAAGTACAGAGCTTTGTCAAAAGAAGATAGACAAACATCCAAAAAACATATGAAAAAGGGTTCAGCATCACTAATCATAGGGAAATGCCAATTAAAATCACAATGGGATGCCATCTTACCCCTGTTAGAATGGCCATTTTTAGACAAGTCAAAAAACAAGAGACACTGGTGTGGATGCAGAGCAAAAGGAACAATTATTAGCATTGTGCTTGTGCATTTTGCTTCCTTTTCAAGAGGGCTACTTTTTTTTCTTACTGATTTGCTTGAGTTCTTTATAGATTATAAATAATCCTTTGTTGGATGTGTAGTTTGTGACTATTTTCTCTCATTCTATAAACTTGGAAAATAATTTTTTAAAAAAACACTACTGATTTTCTATCCTGCAATTTTACTGAATTTGCTCATCAGTTTTAACAAATTTTTGGTGGAATATTTAGGCTTTCTATATATAAAAATATGTTATAAGCAATTAGCAACATTTTCATGTTTTCCATTCTTAGTAGGAAGCCTTTTATTTCTTTCTCTTCCCTTATTCTCTTGCAAGGACTCCCAACCATGACGTACAGAAGTGATGAGAGTGGGTATTTATTCTCACCTTATTCTGAATCTCAGAGGAAGGAGCTCTAATTTTTCATCACTGAGTATGATGTTACCTTTGGGGTTATTATACGTTATATGGCCTTTATTGTGTTTAATTACTTTTCTTCTATACCTAGTTTGTTGAGTGTTTTTATCAGGAAAGGATGTTAAATTTTTTCAAAAGCCTTTTTTGCATTTAATGAGATGCCCATATGATTTTTGACTTTCTGTTAATGTTGTGTATCACATGTATTGATTTGCAATGTTGGATTATTCTTGCATCCCAGGAATAAATCTCACTTGATCATGATTGATGATCTTTTCAATATGTTGTGTTTCTAAGTGGATTTTTTTGATAATTTTGCATCTGTGTTTATTCAAGTATTTTGCACATAGTTTTCTTTTCTTATGATCTCCTTATCTGAGTTTGGTAATACTGGGCACACTAAAAGAGTTCAGATGTATTCTGAAATCTTTGAATTATGGGGAAATGGGTGGAGTATTGGTATTAAGTCTTTTCTTTGATGAGGAATTTTTTATTATTATTTTGTTTTTCTTTTTTGAGACAGAGCCTCAAGCTGTCGCACTGGATAGGGTGCTGTGGCATCACAGCTCACAGCAACCTCCAATTCCTGGGCTCAAGCGAGTCTCCTGTGTCCACCTCCCAAGTAGCTGGAACTACAGGTGCCTGCCACAACACCCAGCCATTTTTTGGTTTCAGCCTTCATTGTTGTTTGGCGGGCCCAGGCTGGATTTGAACCTGCCAGGTCAGGTGTACGTGGCTGGCACCTTAGCCCGTTGAGCCACAGGTGCCTAGCCTTTATTATTAATTTAATCTCCTTACTTATGATTTGTCTTTTCGCATTTTTAATTTGTGATTCAGTCTTGGTAGGTTACCTGTGTCTAGGAATTTATCTATTTATATAGGCTATCTAATTTGTTGGCATATGATTGTTCATAACAGTTTCTTATGATCGCTTTTTTTTTCTGCTGCCAGTTGTAATGTGTCCTGATTCTGATTTTATTTATCAATATTTGAGTCTTCTCTTTTTTTTCTTAGTCTAGCTAAAGTTTTGTTGATTTTATTTATCTTTTCAAAATACTAATACTTAGTTGCTTTGATCTTTTGTATTGTTTTTCTGGACTATACCTAGCTTTGTTTATTTCTGCTCTGATTTTTATTATTCCTTTCCTTCTGCTAGCATTGGGCTCAGTTTGTCCTTTTCCATTTCCCTGATACATAATCTTTAGTTGTTTATTTGCTATATCTTTTTTAAATATAGGTGTTTATTGCTATGAAATTTCCTCTAGAAATCGCTGTTAATGCATCTCCTAAGTTTTGGTGCGTTGTGTTTTCATTTTTGTTTGTCCCAAGATTTTTAAAATGTTTTAAAATTTTTCTTTATTTACCCACTGGTTGTTTGGTAGCATATTGTTAAACTCCCATGTATTTGTGAATTTTTTATGATTCCTCCTGTTATTGATTTCTAATTTCGTAACACTGTGGTAAGAAAAAGGTACTCCATATGATTTCAGTTTTTTTAAGTTTGCTAAGACTAGCATATGGTCTATGCTAGAGAATGTTTCATGTGTCCTTGAGAAATAATGTGTATTCTGTGGCAATTGGATTGAATGTTCCATGTTTATGTTAGGTCCATTTGATGTAAGTGTTGTTCAAATCCAATATTTTACAAAATAATTTTCTATATGAATAGTTTTTTCATTACTGAAAAATGGTACATTAAAGTCCCGTACTAGTATTGTATTGCAACCTATTTCCCCCTTTAATATTTACTTTATGGATTCAGCTGTTCCCTTGTTGTGTACATAGTTAACAATCATTTTCTCTTGATGAACTGACCCTTATATCATTACATAATGTTCTTTTTGTCACTTTTCATAGTTTTCAACTTAAAGTTTATTTTTTCTGACGTAAGTATTAACACCCCTGCTTGCTTTTATTTTTCCATATCTTTTCTTTCTTTCTTTTTTACTTTTTTATTCTTCGATTTTCAGTCTGAGTGTTTTTAAAAGTAAAGTGAGTTCCTTGAAGGCAGGGGGTCATGTTTGTCCATTCATTCACTCTGTATATTTTTATTAGAGAATTTAATCTACTTACCAATCTACAAGATAATTACTGATAGGTCAGGACTTAATACTACCACTTTGTTAATGTTTTCTGACTGTTTTATGGATACTCTGTTTCTTTCTTCCTCTCTTGCTGTCTTCCTTTGTGATTTGATGACATTTTTAGTAACATATTTTGAATTTTTCCACTTTTTTGCATGTGTCCTATAAATTTTTGTTTTTAGTTGCAACATAGAACATCTTACAGTTGTAAAAGTCCATTTCAATCTGACAACAAATTAACTTTGGTTGCAAAAAACTTTACATTTTACTCCCCCCCACACACACTTATTTTATTTTTTTTAAATGTAATAATTGCTTAAGTCTTTGTAATCCTGTGTCATTGTTTTAGAGTTTTTGCATTTTCAGAGATAAATAAAGATATTTTTAGCAGGGATAGGTCTCCTGTTAGCTAGTCTATAATTCTGGATGGGCCACCTGACAATAATCTAGGACAAGTGTAGCTTGCTTTCAGGTTCTCTAGATGGTGGGATAGCTGCATTTTCTCTGAGTTTGGGTGGAGTGCTGGCTGAGATCTGCTATCTTGCAAGATCGCTGGCTGAGCTCAGACATCAGGCTGAGCTGCTAGATAAGCACTGCAATCATCTCCAATCTGGATGGGCCACAGCATATCTTCTCTGGCTAATGAGTACTATTATTTGAATTAAGCAGTTTGACAGAGTTGCTGGAAATATTCAAAGGGTCAAGTGGGTTGGATGGATAAGCCTTTAACCCTGAGTGGAGTTTGGTAGTGGGCTTTGAGGGCATGGAGAATGCTGGTTAAACTCCTGGGTAAGGCAGAGCTCGTCCCTGAATTCTGTTGAATTTCGTTGTGGTGGTCTTCCCCCATAATTATTAGCTGTTCTTCATGGGGTTTATTAATTGAATAGTGCTACATACATAGATTAAAAGTCATATTTGCTATGTATAACACATTCTACTTTCCATTGATTAAATCAGACAGAGTTATTTTAGATGTCCATTACTGCCACAAGGAGCTACCAATAAACTACAACTTATAAATTAAATATAAATAATAATCAAAGTCAGTATATTCATAAGAGAAATTGATATTCCTATCCACATTTTCAAAACAAAGACACAAAAGCACAGAGAAGAAAAGTAATTGTATTGAAAATGGGGGACATGTTGAGAAGACAAAATCCGCATTCTCTAAGTATATATACTTCTTGCTATTGTCATTGCTGCAGCTCTGTTTTAGTTCACTGAATTAGACAAGATATAAGAAAGTCTAATAATTCTTGTATAATCTGTATTTGGAGCTCACTGAACATACAACTGCCTCTCATCTACAGCTAGCTATAGCTACAAAACACGTATAAAACTAAGGTCAAGTGTACAGCAGATTTCAAGCTAATCATAATCCTCCAAAAGATGATTTTGCACAATTTTTGGAAGAAAATTGGTCTCAATTTGTTTTTTGAAACAAAAAATGTTAAATTTCATATGTTTATCAGCTCATCTTAAATTTGTCAGAATAAAGTAATCCCTCCAACATATTTGCAGTACTGTGCAATGTCAGATGTCGCTTCAAGATGCAAAAAAAATGGATCTTTTATGCTCCTCTATGCTTTAAACAATCTGGATGTTTACATCTGTAGAAACAGTAGCTCCACGTGAAGTTCGGCACCCAAGAGGTAGTTGTTTCTATACACTGTTGGACTATATCAAAGACAGCATTGTTAAGCACTTAATGATTGGCTTTTCATGTGAGGCCCAACATTTCAACAGAGCTTTTATTATTCATACCAATCTGGCTTTAGTTCATCTTCCATAGACACTCCAGATTAAATTTTCTTCATTATCATTACAGAACGAGATGAATAAGTGGCACATCTGTTCATGAAGTGGTTTATTATCTGTTTCAGTGAGGTTTGTGATGAATAGAAAAATAACTGTGGAGGAGACAAATGCATCATGGTTTATGCCCACTGTGAAATTCAAGACCAGTTATGTTATCTCTGAAAATCCTTCAGTCTCTCCCTTTCTCTGAATGAAGAATTATTAACTAATGATTTGATATCATTTGTCATGAAGATAATACAAAGCAGATAGGAATTAAACAACAACAACAAAAAATACAGAGACCCTGGCATGGTAAGGGCCTAATGAAGACCTCACATTGCTCCACTCAATTTCTAGTTCATCCCTCCAAAAGAAAATTTGAAGATTTGTAAATATTTTACCAACAATCCCTTATCAGATATTTCTCATGCAAAATAGGACTTTATAAATAAATCTGTTGATTATGAAGACACAAACAAATTACAGCTGGGCTATTTTACATAGGTTTCAAAATGAATCGTAATAGTTCTTATTACTATTAGGCTTATACCATTCATGTCAGAATTATTACCAGGCTGAGACAGTCTGAAGTACCTGATAGTAGACCTCACCAGGCCCACATTCAGGTGTTTTTCTGCAACAGTATAACTTGACTATACCTCCAATTTGCCATAGCCCTGTCAGAAAGATTAATGTGGTATGAATGGTTCATTCTTACCAGAACTAAAATAACGATGATAATGATAACTATTCAAACGTTAATGTACAAATAAATCACCCGAGAATCTTGTTAAAATGGAGATTTTGTTTCAGTAGGTCTGGGATCAGGCCTACGATTGCATTTTTAGCAAGCCCCCCAGACTTATTGATGCCATTGGCACCATGGAAATAGACATTTTTTTTTTAAATAATTTAAAGAAGTTTATTCTGAGCCAAATTTGAAGACTGTGATCTGGAGCCACATCTAAGAAGCTTTGAGCAAGTGGACTTGGGATGGTGGGGCTACAGTTTGGCTTTATACACTTTAGGGAGAGAGGAATTACAGATGAGGCCATAAGTTAATACATGGAAAACACACATTGGTTTGACCCCCAAAGGTGAGACATGTGAAGGCAGGAGCTTACAGGTTATAGGTGGGTTTAAAGATTCTTTACCTGATAATTGGCTGAAGGAGCTTTGCCTTAAAAGAACAGGAGGCTAAAGGTAAAAGGTCTGTTAATTAGAGACAAAATACCTGATTGACTCACACGGTTTGTCATGTATACTGAGGACCTTCAGGTAGGCCTTTCACAGCCTTAGGTCTGCCTGTTAGTTGAGTCACAAAGGACTTCCTAAGAAGGGGAGGGACATGTTGAGGCCTGTCTGATCTCCTTTCTCATGGCTAGTAACTCAGTTTCAGGGATCCCCTTGACCAAGAGGGGTTCCAGTCAGTCAGTAGCTGGGGGGGACCTTAAGATTTTAATTTAGTTTGCAGTTCCCCCATTTGGGGCAAGACCTGGGATGTTTAACAATGCCAGCCACCTGTTTCTGCTGAGCACTCAAAATGCAGCCACAAACATGAAAATGTGCCCTAAGTACAAAATACACTGGGTGGACATAAATTTCGTGTGCAATTTAAATAGTAAACTAATATAAATGGCAAGCTTTATGTCCACCCTGTATATCAGATTTCAAATGTTTAATACAGAAAATAAATTCTAACATAGGGCATTAATAATTTTATATTGATTACATGTTAAAAAGATATCTAGCTATAATGCGTTAAATAAAATATATTACCAAAATCAATTTTACCTGTTTATTTTTACTTTTTTATAAATGTGGCAACTAGAAATTTTAAAATTATATATGTGGCTTGCACATTTCTATAACACTGAGACAACTGTGACAATTGGTTTGTTTTAGCATATATATATAATATTACATACATCATCATATCTGATACAATATCTCCTTGATATGGCTACATAGGGGTGGGCTAACTCTATTCTTGCCACCAACTAGGTGAATGACTCTATAAAATGCTTTTGACTACAAGGAAATCAAACTGTATTAAGCTCTAAGGAAGAGTATTTGCTTAGGTATCTGAGTGAAATGAGACTGTTGGAGTGCTTAATTTAAGAGCTCTATTTCTTTTTAATTTTCTTAACTCTGATTTAATGCTCAGGAAAAAGGTGGTCATCTGTCACTGAAAAAGAAAATCCAGAAGAAGAGAACCCTTCCCTGCTAAGTTTCTATTTTAAGAGCAAGAAAACTTTTCCAGAAGCCACCAGTAAACTTTACTCCTGTCCCAATCACTGTGGCCTGAAAATTGACATGTTTTTATTACCTTTAGACAGAGTTTCAGGGGGCATCAATCACTGATAAAAGGAATGGAATTTACTAAATTGGCTTGAATTAACGTGACTCACCCCAAGAAAGTGAAGTTTCCCTTCCAAAGCACACGGCTGTCACCCAATAAGTAAGAAATAGAATGGAGAGTATAAACTTAAGGCTAACAACAGTAGGTGGGACCTCTCTACTCCTATATAGAATAATTATAATTGTAATTACGGAAAATTATACCTGATAATGGTAAGAACTTTTAAATTGCACATACACACATATATGTGTTTCAAAATTATATACATACACACAAATTTAAAATACTACTCAGAATCCTATCACTTCATAGTAAAATAAATATTAGTGGCTCTCTACAGGCATGCACATATACATGAGTTGCATACACTATGCATACTTAGCTGCAACCTTATTTTTCTATGCAATGTGCTATAGGTATCTTTTAATACCAAGACATTTATATCTATGTCATCATCTTTGCCAGCTAAAATGTCCCATCACCTCTAAACTATAGCTTAGGATTTTCTGGATTGTAGACTCACATATAGCTTACTTACAGGTAAAAAAATATGTGTATATTGCAAACAGGAAGAAGGAAAAATATGAATCAAAGAAACACCATTAAAATTTAGGTCTCCAAGTCATAAAACATAAATCTTGTCTTCCAAATAAAATATTGCTAATTTCAAACAATGGATAAAATGAAGAATTTTCCAATTAGTGTGCCATGAATGGACTTCAGGTATGCCCCAAGACTTAATCTACTCAGTTCTCAGTGTAGGCAGGTAAAGCTTCTTAGAATACACTGGATCACAGCAAGGTTCTGATGCCACTCCTTGATGATAAATTTGTGAAGCACAGCCATTAACTTTGATTATATTTCGATATTTATGTTATTTTAAATTTGTCATTCCTAGAAAATATCATTTTCAACATTGTTAGGGACATATGTCCCCAGTCGTGGGATCTGATAATAGAATTTTGGAGACTTGCATTTTCAGCAGGACTTTCAAGGCTGTAAAAATAAAAATAAAAATAATACTCAACATCCCTTCAGCATTAGAAGTTTGTTCCTAACATGCTTGGAGATGTATCATAGGAAATAATATCTACATCTCCACCAGCTGCCTATCAAGTCCTTTTTACATTACTTGGAATAACAATTAGCACCACCACTCAGGGCTGGACAGGGACACCACCACCCCTTCTTTAGTCATGGTGAGCTCGGCAATCAGACCCCCCCATTTCCAGGCACAAACAGTCTGCCTTTTCCAGGCCACACCCTCTGGGCTCTAGGAAGGTCATGAACAAAACAACCTGAGTCATTTTGGGGTAGTTCCACCTTGAACAGGGAGCACACAACCTAATCCCTTCTTAGAGACAAAAACTGTAAGGACCTGACATCCTTGCCCTAGTGGAGGAGGAACTACATTCATTCATTTGTTAATGCACTCATTAACTTTGCAAAGATGTTTTTCCACCTACCAAGTCCTGGCCAAAAATGCAATACAGACCCCTAGACAAAGAACCAAAGAGAGATTTTCCAACTTGGGTCTTCCACTTTGCCAAAGGCTCTAGTGCTTTTTTTGCTGCTTCCGTATTATATTCCTTTCTGTGTAATAAAATCCTACCTTACCACTAATCTGTGGTCCATAGGCTCATTCTTCAAATCCCAGAGACCAAGGACCTACTGAAGATGAAATTCCGGTATCAAAGTGATCTGTTTCGCTGCTATTTATACATTCCAAAGTATAGTTATTGTCAAACCAATAGAAAGGAGGTTGGTTTCCCTAATGTTCAGTCCACATGTGGTTTTTTTGAGTCAGTACTTGTGAGAGCGCATGTGGTGAAAATAAGATGGAGTCAGTCAGGCTAAGGCCAACATGACACAGCTGGCCTGGGAGTTTTAGGTCCTATGTGACATTCACCTCTTGTCTCCCATTCTTGTTGTTTTGTAAATTTAGCTCCCACCCTAAAGATGCCCATCTTAAGTAGGTTAAGAGGATTGATTTAGGAAATTAACTTTCGAATTGGAAATGTTGTAATATGTCACTGAGTTATGCTGATTATTATTATTTAAAATAAGAGCTAATGTGCTCTTTGCTTTGAACCTTTATGTACAAAATTGTGGTTTTGGAAATAGAAGAACAGACCAGTCTTGGAGAGGCTACACTCACTGTTCTCCGGAATCACTGGCTTTGTGACAAAGTTTGATTGACCCATCATGGTCTCTGCAGATTGGCTGAGAGTGACAAGTGGCTGAACCCTCTTTGTCCAGTAACACTTGCTCCATGAATAGCAGAGATGGTTCAGTCAATTTCCCAGTGCTGTGTACATGCATATGTGTGTGTGTGTGTGTGTGTGTGTGTGTCATGCTCAAGTGAATGTGTTTCCATATACATATGAAAGAGAAAAAGAAAAACAGGCAGACAGGTAGATAGACAAAAAGTACAAACAAGCAACATTTCCTAATAAAATTGGTGGAGGTTAAAAATAAAAAAGGGGTAGAAACATAAAGCAACCTTCTTCTAAAAGTAGGTGTATATTTATCTCCATTCTACAAAGAAGGTGAATGAGACTCACAGGGGAACAAAATCAGAAAGTCTTTAGTGAAATCTTTGCCTCAATGTTTGATACTCTTTATTTGAAGCCAGCTTCATTTTCCAGAAAGGAAGTGGTAGCATGGCTGCCTAGGTGTCAATTGGGGAATTCATAGTAAAAAACACATGTTGAATTGAGTGAAACTTGATCTTGACACAACACAATTTGGCAAGTTCATATTCAATTAGCTGCATGATGAAGGTGCCAGAGCCACATTAGGATGGCACAGTCACAAATAACTGTTTCAATAGTTCTCTGTGAAAAGTGGCTGCATTAATGATTGCCTACTGATCAGTCTAAGTTCTGTAAGATTTGCCAGCAATGTCCCTGAGAGGCCTTAAATAGCTCTGCACTGGTTCTGCACAGTCTGGTTATTTTGTGGAGTTGATCATTGTCTTATACAGACTATGGAAGGGTTGCCAGTAAGCAGGCATCAGAATCAGCTAGGTAAATTACATCTTGATCTTGAATTCTGTAGAAATTGATAAAGAACCTGTGAGGTTGCAATGGCTTATCAGGATGATTAAAAACTTAATTTTAAGCACCATTCATTTGAATCACACAGACACTGCTTCTGAAAGAAACCAATAGTTTCTATTTTACCTGAAAAAAAAAAAAAACAACTTAAAGGTTTGTCTTTAGTAATGTTAAATTTATTTATTTGAAAAATAAATCTGCCATGAGTCAAACATGCAAAGTTCAGACATGCACTAGTAATCATTTTATCATGTATATTTTGTTCACCCCTTGTTTTCTGAATCGACAAAGTAGTAAAGGAGATATTGACCTCCAAAACTCCTCTTTTGAAATTATTTTATTCAACACATATTTCTGTAGGGTCCACCATGTACCAGGTAAACAATAAGGAGGCAACAGTGAACAAGATCGATATTGCCCCTACCTTCAATGATTTCTCCAGAGAGAAATAAACAAGGAACCAACAATTACCACACAGGACAGCAGGCACTCCACTGAGGGACAAGTAAGGCATGGTGCCCCTCACCTGTATTAGGAGGAATGACTCCAAATCTTCTTTGACAAAAAAAATTAGGTAAAGGAAGATAAAAATAAGAGAACAGCCATTAAAAAGGCCACAAGGTTAGACAAAGTCTATGTTCAGAGAACTGCAAATATTCAGGAATAAGTAGAACATAAAGTCTAAATGGGGAATGGTATAAAAAGGGGTTGAAGAAATAAGCTTAAGCATATCACAAACTCCAAAGCAAGTCCAACACTTTGGACATCATTTTGAGGGCAACTAAGGTAGGGTCGCCAGGTAAAATACAGGAAGCCCAGCTAAATTAGAATTTAAAATAAAAACAAATAACTTTTTAGTATAAATATGTCTGAAATATTACCAGCCACATACTTTTGTACTAAAAAAAAAATCATTGTTTATCTGAAATCCAAATGTAACTGGGTCCGCTGTATTTGTATTTACTTAATCTAACCATCTTAATGAGAAGCCACTAAAAGAGCTTAAGCAAGGGAGAAACATGACATAATTTTAGAAAGTAGTTTTAGAAAGGTACCACTTGTGGTGGTACAAATGCAAATTCATTCATTTATTTATGGCATCATTTTTGAGCAGCTACTTTATATACTATACAAAGGTTTAGATAAGGAACACATTTCATGATTCCAGTAAAACCTAGAGCAATGTCTTTTGAGTAGCATCCTCCCTGTCTACTTTTGCCATCTGGTCCTTCATGTCTTAATACTGAAGAGGCAGGATGGGGACTGGTTGACTATGGAGTCATGGTCACAGAGACTCATGCCTGGTGTGAGAGATTTAATCTCTGTGTCTCACTATCTTTTTCAGTGAGAAGGGAATGAGAATAATATTCTTTTAAAAGTATAAGGATCAAAATAAATAAATAAATAAATAAAAGTATAAGTATCAAACGAGTGAATGTATGTAAAGTACTTAGAACAGTGCTTGACTCTGAAGAAATGTTCTGGAAGCTTCAACTCTTACTATAATTATTGGCCTAAGTTTTCTTCAATTAAAATTATTTTAAATGCACTTGCCTGAAAGCAAAACTTTAAATCACTATGAAAAATGGTTTCTTTTTTCCATGAATAAAAGCGTTCACTGCATAAGTTCAATTTAAAATAAACAAACAACAAAAACAATGAACAATTATAATGAATTCATTCTCTTACAGAATACAATAAAACATATTTTTTTTAAATCTCACTGACACATTTTACAGAAAAATAAATGAAGGCTCACAAGGGAAGGGATTTGCCCCGGGTCACAGAGTGACTTAAATTCGGAGCTGGGAATTGTACTATATTCATTAATTCCTAATTCAGGGCTTTCCTCAATATACCTGTGGCTTCTCTGCCGTATGGCTTTAGCACACATACTCCAGAGCCGCATAGCCTTGGACCTTCCATTATTCTATTAATAAAAATGCTGTAGTCTTGCCTACTCTTATAACTCTGGTAGGACCCTGGGGTGTCCAACCTCTCTTTTTCAGCATTAGATATGTTCTCTTCCTGTTTCTTTTAGTGCCTTTTTTTCCCCTGTCCTTCTTTTTTTCTCTTAAATCCTCTTTTGTTCTGTTTTATCTACTCTTGTTTCTGACCCTCTGGAGGTAGGGAAAGTAGAAAATAAAATACATCAACAAGTTTAATGCAAAGATGAATAAATGTTGCAATGGTCAGAATCAAATTTTCATTCATATACTACTTAAAATTATTGCAGTTGATATAGTTCAAACAAACTCTGTGGGAAAGAATTCTGTCCTGAAATCTACACGCACAAGGAGTGAGCATCTGAGGACTCGAGCATCTGACACTAACAAAGCTACACCTCTCCAAGCAACCATGCTGATCACCAAGCACAACGTTTTCTCTTTCTCTGGCAGGTCTTTTCACATGGAGTGATGATTTATGAGCTTGCACAGTAAAAAGTGCCCTAATAATGCGTGTAGCCATGCCTAGCAACATTCGGTTTCCTGTATTTATTTTGCTAGGCTTTACAAGTCAAGGCAGCCCTCATAATGATTTTGATAAAGAAACATAATTCATACCTGGATAGCTGCAGAGAGCATTTAAAATACAAAATCCATTTAGTACCGATTAGCTTTAGAACATTATTTATGTAATCTGCCACAATGGCAGATATTAGAAAGAACATTTTTCTCTTTCATTTGGAACAGTTTATCAATCACCCTTGTTCCTGACAAGCCCCTGAGAGGAGAACATTTATCAGAGTATATTAGAAAACTCTAAAAATAAAGGCTGAAACCAGTGTTTATAAGGAGAATACAGGCTGATTGCAAAGACTTAAGAAAAGGACTGTTTAGTCTCCAAGTCACTTTGGGCAACAGAAGTCAAGCTTCTAGAGATGCACTGGTAGTGCTGTGAAGCAGAGGAAAGGAATTCGCTGGGGGATGCTTAAAATGTATAATGTGCAGAGATGAGGGAGTTATAATACAATGCAATGATTAATACCTGGCTTTCAACAAGTGAAGTGAAATGTATCGATAATTTGGTGTTTTTCAAATTTGCAAATGTCACAGAATTCAGGTTACCCAGTGGAGTCAAACAAGCAATAAAAGCCTTAGATGAGGAATGATAATGCTTAGTACTTGTGCAATACTGTGCTATTCATCTTGAAAATGGCAAGTGAACACATCTCATGGTTACAGCAGCAATTGAGAAGTCCTCTACTTCAGTCGGTTTCCACATGGTGAGTCACTTAACTTCTCTTTTTTTTTTTTTTCATTTTTAGAGACAGAGTCTCACTTTGTTGCCTTCGGTAGAGTACCGTGGCGTCACAGCTCACAGCAACCTTCAGCTCCTGGGCTTAGGCGATTCTCTTGCCTCAGCCTCCTGAGTAGGTGGGACTACAGGCGCCCGCCACAACGCCCGGCTATTTTATTTGTTGCAGTTTGGCCAGGGCCGGGTTTGAACCCACCACCCTTGGTATATGGGGCCAGCGCCCTACCCACTGAGCCACAGGTGCCACCCAAGGCACTTAACTTCTTAGAGGCCTCTATTTCACTTTCGGAAAAAGAGCTTCCTGGTGTGGCTTCCAGGTGTTACCTCAGAGGACCTAAACTTAAAGATTATCAATGCTTGCAACAAATTACACGGGAAGCTACAAAAAAGAATCCCTCTAAACTAACTTAAACTCTTGGTTGGTAGGACATAAACATCTTTCTATTACCATTGTTGGATTTAAATATTTCAAGTGATTCTAATGTCCAATCAGAGTTAAGAACCATGGGCTTAGAACAGTAGTTCTCAAATTTTGCTGTGTACTGGAAAGTTTCAAAAATCCAAATGTTTAAGTCACATTTGTTTTAAATTAATTAAATCTGATTTTCTGGGTATGGATGCAAACATCAGTATTTTGTAAAGCTGTCCAAATGATTCCCACATATAACCAAATGTCAGGTCCAGTGGCGTAGATTATCACATCTCAAACGTTGAGCTACAGATGGATGATCTGGGGGAATTTCTTTAAAATACAGACTCAGTAGGTACAGCCTGACACTCTGCATTTGCCAGCAAGCTCCCAAGTGATGCAACTATTGCTGTTCTGCGCACTGCACTCAGAGCAGCAAAGAAAGTCCAAAGAGTCAAATGCAAACTCCTCACATAGCCATTCAAAGATCTCCTTATGTATAAGGTCTTTATGTGTGCTCCTTTGAGTAAGACTTAAAGGCTCTAAAATGGCACATGCTCACTCTCACAACATCTATAGAAGTCTTATTCCAGTACTTTTGTCCACACTCCTTCTCTTATGAAATACAAGAAATGGGGAAATGGAGGATGAGTACTGTAAGAGAAATTTGAAAGTATCATTTGGGATCTCCAGTTATACCTCCTGCTTGAATCCATCCACTGCCTGGAGGGAAATAGCAAAATGCCACATGTTACTACAATGGAGAAGGTGTGCGCAGCCCAGGCCCCATGAGCTTCAGACTGCAGGACTGCACTACAGATCTCCCACTTGTAAGTGTCCTGAGTATTGAAAAGAAGTTCAAAGCTGTTCCAACTGACAATTACAGAAACCACAGAATGGGGTGTCAGAAAAATCCTTAAATTGTACAACCCTGACAGAAAGTGACTGAAAACACCCAGATCTTCAGGTCTTTTGATAGATATTTCTTATCTCTGTCTCTCTCCTTTTAAATTTTACAATAATTATCCATATTCAGACATTTATTTCCATAACCCTAAGTCTAAGACATTAATTTCCTAACCAGCCTCCTCCTTATCTCTAATCTTTTCTCTATTCCATTTCATTTCCCAAATTTCTATGCAAGAAATGTTACTAAAACATGGTTGTCATTATCATGCCACACCCAAAAATTATCAATAGTCTCCATTATCAATAACTGTTGCTGGACGACTCCAATGGAGGAAACTGAGGAGCCCAAAACCATGTTCTAAGAGAGAAGAGTCAGTATTGAGCTTACACTGCACAAAGGCCCATCCTAGAAAAGGAGACACCCCAGGAACAATAAGCACACTGATGCCCAGATCCTGGTTTCTAACATCATTCTCCAATTTAAGAAACCAGGGTTCCTTGCAAGAAATGGCTGTTATTAGGCCTGGGCAGGGATAATTCAAGATGAGCATGTACACCATGGAATATTATGCAGCCTTAAAGAAAGGTGGAGACTTTACCTGTTTCATGTTTACATGGGTAGAGCTGGAACATAATCTTCTTAGCAAAGTATCTCAAGAATGGAAGAAAAAGTATCCAATGTACTCAGCCCTACCCTGAAGCTAATTTATGGTTTTCAAATGAAGGCTATAACCCAACCATAGTACAAGAATATGGGGAAAGGGGCAAGGGAGGGGAGGGGAGAGGTGAGGTTGGGGTGGAGGGAGGGTAATTGGTGGGGCCACACCTATGGTGCATCTTAGAAGGGTACAGGCGAACCTTACTAAATGCAGAATACAAATGTCTTCATACAATAACTAAGAAAATGCCATGAAGGCTATGTTCAACAGTCTGGTGAAAATAGTTCAGATTGTATATGAAATCAGCACATTGTACCTCTTGATTG
>CAUYRH010032643.1:0-11650 GCA_963574655.1 Perodicticus potto | reverse complement strand
GCCTCCCAAGTAGCTGGGACTACAGGCGCCGGCCACAATGCCCGGCCATTTTTTGGTTGCAGCCGTCATTGTTGTTTGGTGGGCCCAGGCTGGATTCGAACCCACCAGCTCAGGTGTACGTGGCTGGCGCCTTAGCCCGTTGAGCCACAGGCGCTGAGCCCAAATCTACATTTTGAAATGGAAGTAAATATCTAAGTCCCCAGGTGGGAAAATATGATGAAGGGAAGGGAATTTGTTGGACAAAGGTAAAAAACAGATTTTTTTTTTAATAACAGATAATGAAGATACTAATATTCAACTGAGAATTCATCACGTTTGCATTTTTTCCTCCATAGTGAACACACAATTTAGAGCTGTCCTTCACCCCCCAAAATGAGTTCACAGACACAAAGACCTCCCAGGTCAGGGAGGTAGGTGGGCCACTGGATATGGCATTGACCAAGACTTAATCCTACTTATGGCTCCCTGGACCAATTTTTGGGGACCCAGCCATACTCAGTGCCTAGCATCTCTAAATGTAGCCTTCCTTACCACATCATCTTTCTGGGACCAAAACTCGGTAAAAGAAATAAGGGGTCTAGAACAAGTTTCCTATTGAACCCCAATAAATCAACTTTTATTTTCATTTTAAAGTATAGTTATATAGACAAGTACAAAGAAATAAATAGCAAGTCATATTTCTAGCACATCCAAGGCTACCTCTAAAATTTTTGCTGTATTCATTTCAGATCTTTTGTAATGTTATGCTTTTGAAAAGCAAATAAGGAATGTAAGAGTTTACTATCTCTTATTTTTTAAATTACAACATTAATTCTAAGGTTCTAAAGTTCTCCTGTACTCTACTCATTCTAATCATCTTCCCAGAGGCAGTCACAAGGATGCATTTAGTGAGCATACTACTAATTCACTCCTTTAACTTTCATATAATGTGTATAAAGCAATGAGTAAACTCATATGCAAAATAGTATATGTGTGTGTATTTCTGTATATGTTATTTTGTGTATTTTGCATGGTATTTTCTTTAGTAATTACAAAATTAAAAGTATGAAAATGAGACCATAAGTACTCAGATTTAACAATTATACATATTTCATTATATACACTTTACCTTTTCTAACAAAAGACATTTTAAAAATTATATATGAAGCTGATGTTCTTTTAACCACTACATTGAACCCCATTCTCTTCCCCTTTCTTCCAAAGTAAACTCAGAAAGCAAGCTTGGGCTCTACTTCTAGTGAATCTTAATATTTTGTATACAGAGTTATTTATCTATGACTTACAAAACTAATAAAAACTAACATTACTTGAGCATTTAAAATATGCCAAACACTGTTTCTAATTCATTTAATTAGAACATTTAATTAATAAAAACAAGTATCCCTACTTTTTCTTTTTTTTCTTTTTTTTTGAGACATAGTTTTTTTTTGTTGCCCTTTGTAAAGTGCTATGCCCTCACAGCTCACAGCAACCTCAAACTCTTGGTCTCAAGCAATCCCCTTGCCTCAGCCTCTTAAGTAGCTGGGACTATAGATGCCTGCCACATCTCCTGGCTATTTTTAAAGACAGGGTCTCACTCTAGTCAGGCTGGTCTTGAACTCCTCCAGAGTGCTAGGATTACAGGCATAAGCTACCGCACCCAGCCCAAGTATCCCTACTTTAAAACTGAAGAAAATAAAGACCTACGAGTAACATGCACAAGGTTATAGCTGGAAATCAGGATCTGAAATCTGAGCCTTGAGTTCTTACATGTTACAGTATATCCCCTCTCTAATAAAATAAACGTGAACCAAAAATGGAATATATATAAACAAAATATAGTATTGTTTTTTATTTAATACTTATATACATGGTATTAAACTGTAGGTACCATTCAGTAACTTGCTTTGTTTTACTCAACTCTGTTTGGGGGACCTAGCCATACGTAGACAATTTAAGCTGTCTTCTCAAATGGACATTTAGATTGCTTCTAACCTTTTGATTACACATAATGCTGAAACAAGCATTCTTGTACTGGTCTCCCTGTACCCGTATGTGAGTTTCTCTAGGATTCTTAAAAGTGGAAATGCTACAGTCTAGCAGCTAGATCATAAAATATGATCATTTTTAATTCTGAATATTGCTAAATATACCCTGTGACGTATATTTTTGCTCCTGCCTTCTGAGATGCCCTGATGGTTCCCCACCCACGGTCCATGCTTCCTCACTTCCGCCCACCTTGCATATGCCTAATCTCAGCTGCTTTTTGCAGCCCTTACAAATATTTAGTAGTTCATGGATTACATATTTTTTTTTTAGTCTCACTGAAAATAGAGTTTGTGGGAGTTTTGATGTTTTTGTTGCTTTTGTATAATTTCTGGGAAAAGAAGAGGCAAGTTGCTAATCTACCCAGGCACAGTTATATTGAGAGTAAGGATGGGATTAGGATTTCTTGAAGGTCTAAATTATGTGGAGGAGAAATCATGTCTATTCAAGGAAGAGTTTTGTCATTAATAAACATGATGTGTCTCTTTTTTAAATCAAATCTTTATGTGCTTAAAAAACAATTTATAATTTTCGCCATAATTATTTGTTGCTATCATGAACGTGATGTTTTTCAATGATTTTTCTAACTGGATTTTGTTCTTATAGAGGAAAGTTGCTGATCTTTGTATGTTGATTTCACACTCAGCTACTTTGTTAAATACTCTTTGTAGTTCTGATAATTTATTTTATTTTCTAAGTAAGCATTGTCATTATTACATGCAAAAATGCCACCCATACTTCCAAATGTCTCTGGGTGGAGAGGATTATAGCCTCGCTTGATAAATTCTGGGATAGAGTCTTCTCTATATAGCTAATCAGGAACCTTAATGAGAGTGGTGTGATTTTCTTTAAACTTCCAAAGTTTCACTTTTAGTATTAAGTTTATTTTATTTTATTTTATTTTAGTATTAAGTTCTTTATTTATTTATTTTTTGCAGTTTTTGACCAGGGTCAGGTTTGAACCCACCACCTCTCGTATATGGGATCAGTGCCCTACTCCTTGAGCCACAGGCACCGCCCCTAGTATTAAGTTTATTAAAAGTTGTAGTAGATACTCTATGTTAAGTTTCTAAACCTGCTTTCTGCTCTCAGTTTATTTAGAGCTCACATCATCAAATACTTTTTCAATCAAATATGTCAATCAAATACTTTTTCTGCACCCAGGGAAGCATTCTTCTTTTATTTTCTTTTAAAATGGTAAATTACAATGGTAACTTTTCTAATATTGAAAAAAACATGAATTTCTCTGATTAACCTACTTGGTAATGATAAGTTACCCTTTTAAAATACAGCAAGATTTGGCTGTTGGTATCTTGTTTTGAACTTTTTGCATATTTCTTTGTATATGAGATTGGGCTGTAATTTTCCTTACCACGATAGTTGGACCTCTGTAAAGAGAGGTCTGCATCTGTGGAGAACATGTTTTCCACAGACTGAAAAGCACCAACCAACGATCTGTACTTAAATTTTTTTTAATTGCATCTGTACTTAACATGTACAGACTTATCTTCTTGTCATTATTCCCTAAACAGTACAGTGTAACAACTAATTACATATCAATTATATTGTATTAGGTATTACAAAAAAAAACTAGAGATGGTTTAAAGTGTCCAGGAGGATGTACATAGCTTATATGCAGATACACACCATTTTACATAGGGGACTTAATCATCCATGGATTTTGGTATTTGGTTGGGGGTGGGTCCTGGACCCAATCCCCCATGGTTACCTAGAGATGACTATACTGTCTTTATTCAGTTTTCAAATCAAAGCTATACTAGCCTCATAAAATGAAGAAATTAGCTTTTATTCTTTGTCTTTGCTGAAAGAATTTTCATAAATCAGAGTTTACCTGTTCCTTGAAGGAGTGGTAAATGTACCTATAAAACTGTTTAGATCTAGTGCTCTTAAAAAGTTTTTTTTCTTTTAACCAACTCAATATCTATAGTTATTCTTCCATTTGGTTTGCTACTTATTCTTGAAACCAACTTAGTTATCTATACTTTCTTTAAAAACTGTATAATATACTTACATACTAAAATGTATGACAAAATGTATTCCTAGTATTCTCTTATAATTCTTAAATTGTTTACTCTCCAATTACATCCCCATTTCAGTCCCAATTCTCTTTATTTGCATCCTCCTTTTCCTTAACACTTCCTACAAGAGGCTTGGCTATAAAATTAATCTTTATCAAAAAAATTGCAGTGGTAATGATCATTTCTTTTGCCTTTTTTTTTTTTTTGTAGGGCGACTGTAGGACTCTGTCTCACTTTATTGCCCTTGGTGGAGTGCCATGGCTTCAGCCTCCCAAGTAGCTGGGACTACAGGCACCAGCCATGACGCATGGCTATTTTTCTGTTTTGCAGTTCAGCAGAAGCCGGGTTTGAACCTGCCACCTTCAGTATATGGGGCCAGTACCCTACTCAATGAGCCACAGGCGCTGCCCTTCTTTTGCCTTTTTAAAGACCTATATTAACCCAGTGAAGTGGCTCACACCTATAATCCTAGCACTCTTGGAGGCTAAGGTGAGTAGATTGACTAAGCTCAGGAGTTCAAGACCAGCCTGAGCCAGAGCAAGACCTCATCTCTAAAAACATAGTTGAGCATTGTGGTGGGCACTTATAGTCTCATCTACTCAGGAGGCAGAGGCAAGAGGATCACTTGAGCCCAAGAGTTTGAGGTTGTTGTGAGCTGTGATGCCACAGCACTCTACTCAGGGTGACAGAATAAGACTCTGTCCCAAAAAGAAAAAAAAATGTAAGACACTTAGAACAGTTCTTGGCCCATCATATGCACTCATTTTTTCCTTAGTGCTTAACAGTGTCATTGTTTTCACTGTATCATTAATTTTTCACTTATATAAAATTTGATTAATGTATAACATACATGCAAAAAGGTGTAAAAATGAACATGTCCCATAATCAGCACCCAGATCAAGGCAAGGACTATTACTGGAGGTCTACCCTAAACTGCCCATCATACTTGCTTCCCAGTTACTACCTGCCCCAAGGGTAGCACCATCTCATTCCTAATATACCACTTTAGTTTTCATTGGTTTTGAGGTTTGTATCTGACTTCTTTTGTTCACCATTAATATACGAGATTCGCTCATGTGGTTACGTGCAGTTGTACTTCATTCTCATTACTACGTGGTATTCCATTGTGTGAATATATTACAATGTACCCTTCCATTCCATGGTTGAAGGCATTTGGGTTGTTTTCACTTTGAATTTATTGTGGGCAGTGCTTCTGTGAGTATTCTTCTACATGTCTTTTAGTGAACACAAATTTGCATTTCTGTTAATAGAATTGTGACAAATTTAGACATTTCTTTGATCTATAGTTAGGAATGAAATTATTGGAATGTAGGTATAAGCACATTATATAAAGGAATTTACCTAATCCTTACAATATTCTATGTGATAGATACTTCTATTATGTATGAAAATATCTTTCTTTTAGCTTCACTTTTGAACAATAGTTTGGTAAAGGAATTCTAAGTTTGCAATCATTTTCCCACAGCATCTTTAAGATAATATTACAAATTTTTTTCCTGGCTTGGCACCTGTGGCTCAACGGGCTAAGGCGCCAGCCATGTACACCTGAGCTGGCGGGTTCGAATCCAGCCTGGCCCACAAGACAACAATGACGGCTGCAACCAAAATATGGCCGGGCGTTGTGGCAGGCGCCTGTAGTCCCAGCTACTTGGGAAGTGGTGGCAAGAGACTCGCTTGAGCCCAGGAATTGGAGGTTGCTGTGAGCTGTGATGCCACAGCACTCTATTCAGGGTGACAGCTTGAGGCTCTGTCTCAAAAAAAAAACACAACTTTTTTTCCTTTGTGCATGATCTGACTTTTCTCTTTAATAGCTTTTACATTTTTTTCTTTTTCTTTTATTAGTAGGTATGAATTTTTAAAGGATTTCCTGCTTGGTACTAGATGTAATTTGTCATTGTGGAGGCTCGTGTCTTTCTTTAGTTATGGGAAATTCTCAGCCATTACCTTCTCTTTTTTTTTTTTTTAAGACAGAGTCTCACTATGCCACCCTCAGTAGAGTGCTGTAGGATCACACCTCACAGCAACCTCAAGCTCTTTGGGCTTAAGCAATTCTCTTGCCTCAGCCTCCCAAGTAGGACTACAGGCATCTGCCAAAATGCCCAGGTATTTTTTTTGTTGTAGTTGTCATTGTTGTTTAGCTGCCCAGGCTGGGTTCAAACCTTGCAGCCTAGGTGTACGTGGCCAACGCTGTAACCACTGTGCTATGGGTGCCAAGCCCCATAACCTTCTCTCGAACTGCTTCTCATAACATTCTTTCTATCCTTAATTTCCTATTCCCCGTGGCTTTTTCTTTTATCTTGTTCTACCTCTGTATGTCACTTCCTAGAATATGTCTCCATTTAATCTGTTATTTCACTAATTTGCTCTTCAGCTCCATCTACTCTACTATTAAATTCATTTTATATCCAGCTTTATAGTTTTCCTCCCTAACGATTACAACTGGTTCTTTTTCATGGCTCCCATTATTGTTTTCAGCATTGCTATTTCCCTCTTATTGCTTTGAGAATATAAAAAGTATTTCCTAAATTCTTCTCAGATGGCTCCATTTGCTTCATTTACCCTGAAATTTATTCTTCCATTTCCTTTAATTTTGTGGATTACTCCTGGGGTCCCTGCTCCCAGGGTGCTTTGTGGTTCTTGGGCTGCAACCAGCTGCAGGTTTCTCTCATGTACTCCCTGGTCAGTAGCAGCCTTTGACAAGACAGGAGAGGCTTGCTCCTGGCCTCACTCTTTAGTGTCCTTCCCATCACCATAAGAGGAATCCAAGGGGCCATGCCCTTCTGGAGCTACTTCCACCCTTAGAGACCTGGAAATCCTTGCACAAATGGCCCCAAGCCTGCTTCCAAAGTCTATGCAGGACTCTTCTCAAGATTCAGATTCCTGCGGGCATTCTTCATGCTGCTGTTCTTCCCCCTGTAGCCCAAGGTGTGGCCAAATGCAGCCATTTGTAGGAATTCGTGAACAGAGAATGGCTAAGAGAGCTGGGGTAATCACATGCATGCGTGACAGGCCCCTCACACTGTAGAACAGCGCGAACGTGGGCAGAGAGCAGGGTAGTCAACCTGCGGGCTCGTGCCTTGCCACCATATGTCAGCATGGAATCCCAAGGAGACTAAGAATTTGAAATTTAAATTTATCTTTTTAAGTTGTTATAAAGATATATTTGTGAGAAAAAAGCACATATTTTACTTAAGGAATATTAGCTTGATTTATTATTATTATTATTTTGAGACAGAGTCTTGCTCTGGCACCTGAGGTTAAGTGCATGCTCAGCCTCCTGAGTACCTGCGACTACAGATACCCCCACCATGCCCGGCTAATTTTTCTATTTTCGTAGAGATGAGGTCATGCTCTTGCTCAGGTCAGTCTCGAACTTCTGGCCTTGAGCAGTCCTCATGCCATGGCCTCCCCAAATGCTAGGATTACAGACCTGAGCCACTACACCTGGCCTGGTTTATAATTTTAAAATACCTATACATGTGACACGCGGGCCTCCCTATGAGCCCCAGGGCCCCACAAATGGTAGAAGTAGGCCTGAGTCACAGGTGCTTTTATTGACACTTTACCTCATTTCTGCCTAGGGCAGGGCACCAGATAAAGTTTTTTGCCTAGTGAAGCATTTCTGAGCCCAGGGTGAAGCTCTGGTCCTTCTGCAGCTTAATGCTAACTATCACAGACGAGGTAAAGTCCAAGGCCCCTGGCAGGAGGGCCTGCCTCAGCTCTGGCTATAATCTTAAAATAGCAGGCACCAGGCTTCAGCCCCACCTATGTGAAGGAGAAAGGTTCTGGCCCCTCCATTGTGAGCAGGTAAGTTGGATCTGGCTCCCTGCCATTCACAAGCCCAGCCCACCAGCACATGTCCCTAGCTATTTCTTTCTTTTAGGAAAAAATCTCCATTTCTCTCTTATGAATATTTTCTTCCTTGATTTTTAAATGTGGCTACTAAATCTATTATTTTTTCCTTTTTTTTAAATGTATTCAGAGCGCTAAGGGGAAGATTTAAGTATATTTTTAATTTGCCATCTAGGCCTGAAAATGCAGCCACTGCTTTAAAGTGTGGGTGTTGAGAATGCTTAATATGGATTCATAACGTGAGACAGGAAACAAGAATCAAAACTAGAGCTCAGATATGGACATCAGCATTGCCTAGGATGCAAACTTTATCACAGATATTCATTCATTACAAGGGGGGGATGCAATTTCATTTTAACAAAAGTCATTACAGTGTACAAACTATCTCTGTGGCCTTTTAGGAGGTAGTTAACCTCTCTGGTATTCAGTTTTTCCAGCTATAATCAAGTGAATTAGATAAGCTAATTTCTGGTAATTTCCAGAGGTACCATCTCTTGTTGGTTTTTATAGTTGCATGTAATACGGGCCTATGCCAGATTTTATTAAATTCTAAGAGTGATTTTCTGAGGCAGAAAGATATTTAGCATGTCAGAGATAATATAAAAGAAATCATCCAAATCATGCAATAAAAATGTAAGGGAGCTTTGATAAATTGTAAGATATTTTGGCAAACTGAGATAACATTAGTTTTTACATATATGAGTGTGCATTCAGTATTATACATGTAAAAACATTTATCTGTAAAGAAGTATGACTGCTCAGTGAAAAGGAGTTAATTCACCAGGTGTAACAGGTTAGAGAGAGGTAAGCAGTCAGCAAAACGACCACGGATTGAGTCAAAATGTAACTTCGGCTTCAGGAATACAGCACAATAAAGCACCTAAAATAAAAAGGTGATATCTCTGTTTGAACAAAAGTATCAAAAAAATTTATGCGTCTATGAAGTTGTTGTAGTCAACTACATAGCAGCACTATACACTGTGGATCATTTCAACGGCATGCATGGTTACCAGTACTATCATCTGCAAATATCTGAGAGAATTGCCAACTCACCCCAAGTAAGAGTAGCCAGTGTCAAGAGCTCAGGGATTGAGTCCTGACATACTAGGTATTCTGGAGAGTATGGATCTGTTTGAACATCAGCATCCCGATAATCAGTCTGAGTGCCCACAGTAGACTTTGAAGGGATGGGTATGAACTTAGTGGAAGCAGGAGGAAAATTATATGGTTCTGCCCTAAAAGGGGAAAATTAGTTAAAAAATTAAAACCTCATAGGATCACTTAAAATATTATATACTGAAGGAGAAATAAATCTTTGCACTTCACTGCATCTATTTTCTCTTTAAACACTGACAGGCACCAAGTTATGAATCTATTATAACCAGGATTATGCCCCCTAATCTTAAGAGAATTGAATGATTATTCTCACCTCTACCAAGAAACTAAGTAGGTATAGTACCTTGGTCTACTTACAAAAGTGTCTATTTTTATCTGGGTGTCACTGGCAAGGTTGTAGACTGAAACTATAAAAGGTAGATTCTAGAATGTTGGACAGCGCTTCTGGACCTGTTCAGAATTGCTACATTCCTTGATAGCTTTCTCTTTCAGTTAGACATCCAATCTCTACTTCCCTCCAGAAATACAGGAGGAGAGAAAACAGAACAGCTGCTTTCTGTTGAAGGAGAGAGAGATTGGAAAGAAGGAAGGGAGGGAGCAAAGAAGAGAGCAAAGGGGAAAGAACAAGCTCTTTCCGGATAGATGATTCAGTAATTAATGCGATGATCACTTGGTTAATTTGGAAAAGTTACCTCGTCTCTTGCACAAAAATTAACTTCACATATTTTTAAAAATTTAATGGAAATTTGAGATTATAAAAGGACTAACGGGAAGCTTAAGTAAATATTTATATCATCTTTGATTTAAGGATTTTTTTAAACAAAGTGTAAAAGCCAGAAACTATAAAAGGAAATGATCAATAGAACTGACGGTAAGTTTAAACTTCTATACCTTGAAATATCACAAACTAATTTAAAAGATAAATGGCAAACCTGGAAACAGGTAATATATATAAGAAGTTAAACAGCCTTCCTACACAAAAAGCCCTTGTAAAACGGTAAGAACAACCCATAAAAAAATGGGTAAACAACAATTAACAAAACAAAAAGTACAGCTTCTAAAAAAGAATCAAAAACACTGAAAATAAGTAGTAATAAAAGAAAAGGAAATTGAAACAGCAAGATACTATTTTATGCTACTTTATCACACAAATATTTATAAGTTAGAAAATACCTAGTATTGATGAAATTGTGAAGAAACAGGCATTCTCATAAACTGTTGATGGAAATATAAACAGGTACAACCTAACTGACAAACAATTTGTCAGTTAGTGTGTATCAAATCCTTAAAATACCCTTTACCCCAGCAATTGTACTCCCATGAATTTACTCTAGGCAATTGGACATATGTGCAAATAAATATATGCAAAGAGGCCCAAAAAGTCTCATTTATAAGAGTAAACAATTAGAAACTTAAATGATCATCATTGATAGAATTGGTTAAAAAACAAGAAAAGAGAAAAAAAGGAAGGTATACCTATAATGGAATTTATGCAGATCTACAAAAGTAATGAGGTAATCTATATTTATGAACATTCATAAATGTCCATAATTCATTATAAAGTACAAAAAAGGATGCCATTAAGTGTTATGTATGGTAAGATTCCAATGTTATGCTTTTAAAGACTGCATTTTAATGCATAAAATGCCTACATGGATATACAATAAAATAATAATAGTAGTAATTATTTCTGGATAGTGGAATTACACAGAGAATTTTTTTCATCTTTATAGATTTCTAAATTTTCTACCTCTTTTTAAAAAATGTACACATAACTTTTAAAAGAAAAAATAGCCTCTTTCATTTAAATGAAAATGGTTTTTCTAGTTGGCAGAAGAATTGGTAAAAATTAAAGAAATAATAAATAACTAAAGATAATGGCAAAAATAAAGAGGTATTTTCATTTTGAAAAATAACAGGCAAGCTGAACACAGTGACTCAGGCCTATAACCCTAGCACTTTGGGAGGCCGAGACAGGAAGATCAGTTGAGGCCAGGAGTTTGAGACTAACCTCTACAGTGAGACACCATCTCTACCAAAATAACAAAAATTAGCGAGGCATGGTGACATGTACCTGTGGTGCCAGTGACTCAGAAGACTGAGGCAGGAGGATTACTCAAACCCAGGAGTTTGAGGGTGCAGTGGGCTTTGATTGTGCCACTGCACTCCAGCCTTGGTGGCAGAGCAAAACCTTCTCTCAATAAAAAACAAAAAGCAAAAACCAAGGGATGCTGTTCTGAATAATAGTTTGAATAAATAAAGAAATAAACCAAGGGAGAAGTGGGACCATAATTGGCATTTATCTTGAGGATTAAAGACATCTGATAACATATGTCCCATTCAGAAGGTGCTATCTATCTAACATTAGGAATAACCATATTTTTAATGCATGTTTGAAAGCCCAACTGTAAATAAATTTCTATTCAAAAATCAGAAACCTTAAAAAAGGTTTCCATGGCTCGGTGACTGTGGCTCAGCGGGCTAAGGCGCCAGCCACGTACACCTGAGCTGGCGGGTTCAAATCCAGCCCCAGGCCCGCCAAACAACAATGGTGGCTGCAACCAAAAAATGGCCGGGCGTGGTGGCGGGCGCCTGTA
>CAUYRH010032642.1:0-54097 GCA_963574655.1 Perodicticus potto | reverse complement strand
ATTTAATTTCTCCATCATAAATGAAACTCATTTTAGCTGGACACAGGATCCTGGGTTGAAAGTAAAATAACTTTCAACAAAATAGTTTTAGGAGATTAAAAGCCGATAACCACCCTCTTCTAGCTTGAAAGGTTTCAGCAGAGAGTTATGCAGTCATTCTGATATCCTTCCCCCTGTAGGTTATGGTTTTCTTGCATCTGGCTCCTTTCAGAATTTTCTCCTTCATATTAACTTTAGTGAAGTTAATTGGGATGTGCCTGGGGGATGTCTTATTTGGGTGAGTTGTGCTGGGGGTCTGAAGCTGTTTGCTATCTGAATTTCAGAACCTCTTGGCATGTCTGGAAAGTTCTCTTTCATAATCTCATGCAGAAGAGCCTCTGTGCCTTGTGAAGCCACTTTGTCACTTTCAGGGATCCCTATAAGGTGAATATTGGTTTTGTTTGATTTATCCCAGAGCTGTCTGAGAGAATGATCTGTTTTGCTCTCCATTTCTCTTCCTCTTTGAGAGTTTGGGAGCAATTCGAAAGCTTTGTCTTCAATGTTAGAAATCCTTTCTTCTGCTTGTTCCATTCTGTTACTGAGGGATTCTACTGTATTTCTCAGATCTTTGAGGGCTAAAAATTCTTGTCTCAATGTGTCAAAAATCTTTGGTGATTTTGTCTTTGAATTTGTTGAATTCTTGAGAAAACTTTTGAAGTGCTCCTTGAATTTCTAATTCCAATTTTACCTCTATTTTATTGATCTTATTTGCAATCCAAATTCTGAATTCAGTTTCTGACATCTCAGCCATCTATTTATGAATGGGATCTTTAGTCGTGTCCACCAAATTATTCCTTGGGGGTGTGTGTTGATGTACTCTGGTTATTCATGTTAACCGCTGATTCTGCCTCATGATTATTTTACACTGTTTGGCTAGATGAGCAAATAAAGAGAAGTTGGTTTGGGGGCTCCATGAGTTGTGATTGGCCAGTCCTTTGCCCAAAAGCTGGGACTGGGGTCTGTACCTTTTCTCCTAGAGCTTTGCCAAGGACCCGTACATTGCTACGACCTGAGAAACTGGGGACATTCTTGGTGTGGTGGGCCCAAGTGGCTCTGTCTTATTTTCAGCTGGTCTGTGTCTTACCATAGTGAATCAGTTACTCTGGGTTGAAGTCTCAGCTGTGGAGAAATACCAGCAATTAAGTCACCCTTCACCCCCAGGAAACAATTGGAAAAGGAAAATCAAACCTTCTCACCACCACCCTCCCAGGGTACCACTTTGGATAGTCCTCAGGAGATTGGCCCAGTTCAAGAAGTCCAAAACAATTGTCCTAGTCAGCACCGGTCTCAGGTGGGAGAGTTCAAAAGGTCTCTGGCAACTAGATAGCAGGGGCAGCTCTGACAACTCAAGTATGACTCTCTCGGGTGCTCCGTGTGGTCAGAAGGACCCACCCAGCAAATAAATTAGTTTGGGAAGGTTGATGCCTCCTTCCCCACCTTGCATCTCTGTCACACCCAGTCACTGGTAACCTAGCAGGGCTGTGATCCAGTTCCCTCCAATGAGCAGATGCTCCAGGGGTTTGTGCCTGCCTGAGTCACAGGGAGATCTGTGTTTCCTCATTCAGGCTCCTACTCTCTGTCACTATTCAGCAGGGGGAGGTGAGGCCTGACAACCTCATGTGCTTAATGGGACTGGGGTGTTTCACTCAGTTCCAGCCCTGCCCTTGATTGATGTTGCTGACAGAACAGAACAACTTTGCAGAATTTGTTTCTGTCCTGGCTATGTTCCCCTGTGGACCAGAGGCTATTTGAGCAACTCAGCCCTGTCTGTGCTGCTGCCCTGTCTCAGCTGCAGTTTGTGTTGGGGTGAACGGTCAGAGCATGGGACTCAGCTGTCAGTTCCAGCCTCTGTCTGCCAGCTTTTGTTTCAGCTATGATCTCCTGAGGGCCGGGTGCATCTGAGGCTTAGTGAAGCAGTCCTCTGGGTCAGCTCTGCCCTGGGAGTCTGCTATCTCTGTGCATGAGTATTCTAGTCCCCACACTCTGCCCAGGCTGGTACTGCCTCACACATACCCTTTACTCCTGGGGCCTGCAGTTCCATCCCAGATCTGTTCTGCCAGTGGCTGCCACCAGAGAAGATGCCTGGCTTCCCCTGGTTGCCCAGGGAGACTGGGAGTGTCCTTTCAAAATATCTCCAGGGGTGTGAACCCTATTGTTCCTGCTGCTGCGGCTGCTGCTCTGTGCCTCTGGGCACTGCCACTACTGTATGGTTCCCTCTTGGTTGACCCTCCTCTCTTTTCTGCCATGCCAGAGAATCAACACAGATCAGCAATAGCCCATGCCCCATCCACACCCCTCTAGAAAATACCCAAGAATCTGGACTCCATGAGGGACAGGCTTCCAGACCTCAGGGTGAGAGTGGAGAGGAGTTCTGGGAGTTCAAAATTTGCAGGTAGAGAATATATACAGTTTTATACAGTTTTATGCCTGTCAGGAGAGTGTCATGGCACCCTAGTAGGGGAAGAAGTCTGGTTTTTTAGAGGGTCTCTTCCATGGGATAAAATGGGAGGATATTTGAACTCCACTTGCTTGTTTGTATGGAGTGTCCTGCAAACTGTTCTCTTGGGGGAGGGGACTCCCGTCCACTTGGCGATGGATTTTATTCCTTTTGTTTGTATCGTTGGGGTTGTAGCTCACCTCAGCAGGGTTGATGTGCATCCTTCAACCTTCTCTCTTGGCTCAGATCTGAACCGTTGGCTTTCTTGCTAAATTTCTGTCCTTTAACTCTCCTTCTGAACAGGAACCTCTGTGGAAAGCTGGCTACAGTCGGCCATCTTGCCTCCGCCTTTTGAGTGTTATAGTTTTAATTCAGTTTTATCCTTTCTTAAAATGTGTATACTTTTTTTGACACCCTCTGTGTGTGTATATGTGTATTTATTATGATATATTTTTAAGAGTTTGCTCAGCTTAGTGCCTGTTGCTCAGTGGTTAGGGCTCTGGCCACATACACCAGGGCTGGTAGGTTTGAACCCAGCCTGGGCCTACTAAACAACAATGATAACTACAACCAAAAAATAGCCAGACATTGTGGCAAGCACCTATAGTCCCAGCTATTTGGGAGACTGAGGCAAGTGAATCGCTTAAGCCCAAGAGTTTGAGGTTGCTGTAATGCCATGGCACTCTACTAAGGGTAATATAGTGAGAGTCTGTCTCAAAAAAAAAAAAAGATGGACTCCTTCCATCTTTATACCATCTGATGCCATGCAAACTAATACTGTTGCAAAATCCTATTGTGGGCAAAAGTCTAGCTATTATTCTCATTTGGAAAGCCTTTTATAAAAAAGAGTTTGTTGTATATATGCATATGCAATATACTTTTAAATATGTTAAAAATGTAAAGCTTTATATTTGTCTAGTTATATTTTTGTGAAGGCTTTACTTTTGTTTTTACATGAAAAAGACTCCAGAGTGACAGGCATTGTCTGTTATCTGATCCTCTGGGCTGCTGTGAGAACTTGGAAGTATATTGGACTTACTGTGTAAAATCCATTTCTGTTTCTGTGTTTCCATAAGGGGCAGCTCTAGCAACAGAGGAACCTCTGAGAGTGCATGGTGTTTTTATGGCTAAAGGGTGTCAGAAATTGCCTTGTGGACCCCCTTCAAAACATGGAGTCTTTCACTCCCCTCTGATCTAAACATAGCCTTTTTGAGCTATTGAGTAGAAAAGAATTGGCCATTTGAAGCAGTTTGTCTACCCTTTCATGCCTGGTTGATTGACATTAAGGCCAGGGCTATATACCTACACAGGCCAGAGACTGAGTTCAGTCACTCAGGGCTCTTTGTTGCATCCCAGCTTTGCTTGTGCAGTTCACATTCTGCCAGAGTCAAATGGCTTCCCCAAAAGGTGGGCCTGGTTTGGTGAACAGAAATCTAGAAGTTACCTGGGAGAGTGAGAGCAGAACATCCTGTCACTGATGGGACTTTCTTGGTGACCACCTCCATTGGCATGCATGAGGCTTTGTACAGCAAGACTTCCTACATCTCTGCTCCTCACAACCCTAGAAGAGGCTACAAGGAACCTCCTGTCCAGGTGTTTCCAATCCCAGTATTCTTCAGGACTGCCTGTAGGCTTTTGTGCAACCAGCTTCAATTTCCCACAAGAGCTTTAATCTAGACAAGTAGTTCTTAGAATGTATGGATGATTTTCTGATGCACAGAAGCCTCCAGAGGCCCTTAGTATACTTCATCTCTTGCTTTACTGTCACTCCTTCCATCTTTATACCATCTGATGCCATGCAAACTAATACTGTTGCAAAATCCTATTGTGGGCAAAAGTCTAGCTATTATTCTCATTTGGAAAGCCTTTTATAAATGACACCAACTGGCACGAGTCCAATTCGGATGAGTAAACATTTAGCACCTATTCTCATGGCTAGGTTTAGGAAAACTGGGCAGCTTTGCTTTTATATTGTGAGCGATGTTGGGCTAGCGTTCCCTAAAAGTCTTTGGCCAGGTGTTTTAAATCAACAAAGAAAGCTTAGAAGAGTAGGGAAAAAAATCCTACAACCCTTGGATTCCCTTTGTTAGCCAAAGGTGGCAATAAGGCTGAAGGATGAAAATAGAGGGCCTCTGTTGGTGACTGTAGGTGTGTTTCCCTGTGTCCCTGAGTTTCTGTTTGTGTTTTGGTTTTGCTTTCTCTTCCATATATATTTAAATCTGTAGATATTTGTACATATACATATTGATTTCTTTTTAATCACCTCTATTTTGTGTTTTCATATACTGAAAATCATTAAGAATCTAATGTGTTTGTGTATATATGGACATATATTTTCAAATTTGTACACATATACACACACATACATATATATAAACATGTTCACCCTTGTGTTTTTATATCCTGCCTGAAAAAATATCTAAAGCAATTAGTGATTGCAATAAGTTTATACTTTTATGTATATGTAAATGAATGGTTTCTGTCTTTTTATATTCATCCACTACTTTCTAAGTTACATATTCCTTTGGATAGTGACTATTATACAATTATATTACAAAGTATATGTAGCATGTTTTTTATTGATGTGTTTCTTAGGATCTATAGGTGTGATGCTCCCCATAGTAATAGACAAAGGTATTTATTTCAGTCTGCTTGTGTGAGTGGGTAGAGAAGTTCACGTTTATATATATATATATATATATATATATATATATATATATATAAAATATATATTTATATATATATATTTCATTGTCTGGTAGCAATGAAATGGGTGTGTGTGTATATATATATAGTTTTATTGTGTTACTATTCTTTACATCTCTATGAAAATGCATGTATGGATGTTTTAGAATTACAAACCTTTTCATGTAAGAATAAATATATGTCATATATATATTTATGTGTGTGCTATTCTTTCTTTCATTTTCTTCATATATGTATAGATGGTTTCTTCTTGCCTGACTAGAGAAAACCACCTTATACAGGATAATAGCACTCCATGTTATTATATATTTAAAAATATTTACAAGTATATATGTAAAATATGCATAGTCATTTTGTAATATTATTTTTAATTGATTGTTAATGTATAAAAGTATGGGTTATGTATTTCTTAATATGTCAAAAATATACAGCTTTATTTTTGTGTGTAGTTATATTTTTATGATGTCTTTAGTTTTATATATATGGGAGAAAATCTCCAGACTGACAGGCATTGCTACATTGCTTTTAACGTCAGCCATTCTGAGAGTCATCTATGATCTGTCTCTCTGCCCTAGAGTAAGGACTCAGGAGTAAATTGTACTTACTGTGTAAAAGCCATTTCTATTCTGTGTTTCCATGAGGCACGGTCCCAGCACAGAAGAATGAAAGTGTGCACAGAGTGTTTTAAAACAAATGTAGTCAGAAAATCCAAGTGGACTCTTTCATATTATGGAGTCTTTCACTTCCATCCAATCTAAATCTAGCCTCTCTGAGCTATAACACAGAAAAGAACTGTCATTCTTGGCCAGGTATGGTGTCTCAATGCCTGTAGTCCTAGCACTCTAGGAAGCTGAGGCAGGTGGATCCTTTGAGCTCAGGAATTCAAAACCAACCTGAGCAAGAGCGAGACCACCCTATCTTTACTAAAAATAGAAAAAATTAGCCAGGTGTGTGTGCCTGTAGTCCCAGCTACTTAGGAGGCTGAGATAGGAAAGTTGCTTGAACAAAGAGGTGCTATGAGTTAGGCTGATTCCATGGCACTCTAGCATGGGCAATAGAGACTCTGTCTAAAAAAAAAAAAAAAAAAAAAGAATCGTCATTCTTGAGCTTTCTTACCTGGGGTCTTGATCTTAGGGCAGGCCTTTCCATCAGAATGCCTTTGGCCCAGGCTAAAGACTGTGTCCAGCCACTCTGGGCTCTTTGTTGCATCTTGGCTTACACATACATAGTTCATATTCAGCTAGAGTAAAATGGCTCTCCAACCGACAAGTTGGGCCTTGGTTGGTGAACAGTTATCAGTCAGCCATGTACAGTAGCCACACTTAAACAGTTTGCCTCTGAGTAGGTCTTTCTTTGGCAATGCATGCCATTGACATTCATAAGACTTTGCCCAACTGACTTCTTACATCTCCTCACACTCCTAGAAGAGGCCTCAGGCACCTACCAGTCCAAGTGTTTGCAATGCAGGTATTTGTCAGGGCTGTCAGTGGGATTTTCTAGAACCAGGTTCAGTTTCCCAACAGACGTTTACTCTAGACTTGTAGTTTTCAGAAAGTGGGGATGTTTTCTTGTTCTACAGAAGCCCACAGAGTCCCTCAGTGCTCTGCAATGCTTGACTGTCATTCATTACCCTACTCTGTACCATCTAATGCCATTCAAACTAGCACTGCTTCAAAACCCTCCTGAGAGCTAAACCCTCCTGGGTATGTACCATACTTCTCCCGTTGAGAGCCTTGTCTTCTCCCACTCCAACTAGCATGATAATGTATGAGTCCAGCTTGGGCGGGTAAACCAGGAATAGGAGCTCCTATTCTTGTTAATTAACTCACAGTACTGGGGAGTGGGGTGTTCATGTTGCTTGCTGCACAGTAAGCCAATCATTGAGATAATGAAGATTGTCAAGGAGGAATGGATTTACTGCAGGAGATGCATCATCTGCTGGGAGTGGGAGGCCTGTACTGCCTCAAATCCACCTGCTTGACCAACAGTGTTTTTTATGGAGGTGAAAATGAATAATTCACAAGGTGGGGGGTGAACATCATTACATGTTTGGGATGGAGTACAGGGCACACAAGCACAGCAAGAATCATGCCAGTATGAACAAAAAATGGTGGATAAGTCCCTCCCAAGAAGGGGATTTTAGTATTATAATAAGCTAAGGGTTAATATTGGTGATCTTTTCAGCCTTGTGTGCAGGCTCAGTGGGTCCTTGAGCACAATCTGCTGTGGAGTATTGATTATCTTGGCTTTTCCAGACAAACAGGTGGTATAAGTCTCTGTAGTTATCTCATGGCTGCAAGAAGGTTGTGCTACTTCTGGGAAAGAAACTCAATGCATTCATCAATGTAACAGAAAGTTACAAAGTTCTGGTCAGTAAATCTTACTGGTCTGGGAACTTGAAATATAAGAGAACTAAAAAAAATTATTTTAAAATGTTTTCTTGCTTATGGAGCTAGTTACACAGTGTCCAAAGGGAAGGATCTCCATGTGGCCATGACATCCCTATCCCAGGCTACGTGCTCTGGGTCACACAGTCCTGCCCTGGCACTCAAACCACCTCTAAGAAACAATCATATCCCATCCTTCCTTCCTCACTGTACCCTCAGGCACACCTGAACTGGGGTACCTTATTGCCTCTACTCTGGGGCAATCTCCAACTCTCCTTTAACCTCCAAAATGCCTTTTCCCTCCTCCTGACATCAGGCTAGGTGTGGGGAGATGGAGATATGGAACAGGAGGGGGGCTTTGCCACTATGTGGGAACTTTGTATCTGTTTATGTGTTGTGGGCGTCACCTTTCTGCCCGGGTGGCAATGAAATAGGTGGGTCAGTTTCTGTGTCCCACAGAGAGGAACCTGGAGTGGCCTTGGCCTTTCCACAGTAATTCGTGGGGACGTGTGCCATGGCCCAGGTATTCTGAGCCCTTTGCATCTATGCAGCCAGTGTCCCATGTCACCCAGACCCCACTGTCCAGGACAATTTCTTAGCTTCTTTTTCCTACCTCTGGCCTGGAATCTTGGGGAGTGGAGGGCAGGAAGGACCCAACTGCCCCTTCAGTGCCTTTACTCATGATAACTTTTCAAAACTTTGATGTCATCTTTATTGGATTTACAACCAGTTTTATTTCACATTTGATTACTCAAGATATCCCAAAAGAGGGATTCCGTGCCCACTTTTCAGGGGCTCTGTTTAGGGGTAGGCAGCTTGCCCTTGTTGGCATGGTGTCTTTCTCACCTCTTGCCTGTCTTCATCAAGGAAAACCATTGGGCTCTCATTGGCACCTACTCCAGACTGGCCTCTAGGGGTTGGATAAATTATGAATAAATAAAAAGATGGTCTTCACCTCCATCTGCCCCTCTTATGTTTTACTCAACCAATTTTTCAAAACTTGAAAAAATTTTCAAATCCTCTTCAGACCCAACATTATATAGGCCACAGGCTACCGTTATTTGTGAGCATTAAACTGTATCAACAAAATGCCCCGCCCACCAGGCACGAGGCCCCGCCCGCCAGGCGTGACATCACGCCCATCTAGCGCCCCGCCTCCCTCAACCTTCCTCAGGCGCCGGCAGGTGCCAACTGCCAACCTCTAACTGTTAACGGTCCCTGTCCCGACTGGCGCAGCGACCCCTTGAGCAAGGGGGACAGGAGTCGCGCGTGGCCACGTGTGGACTTATAGGGGCAGCTGGTGGCTGGCAGAGGCCTAAGGGTGGGAGTGCAGCGCCTTGGGCCAAGCTGGTGGCTTCTTCTTCAGGAAGGCAGTGTCTGGAGGAGGAGTCCCACGGTCTCCGGAGGTGCCCAGGGAGGGACGCAGGCGCGGCTTGCGGCTTGTGGTGCGGGGCAGAGACGGCACCGGCCGCCGGGCGCTGTGCTGTCCTGTGCCGCGCTGAGCTCTCAGGGGACCACGAAGGGACGCTGGCGGAGGCCCCGACTGCCTTCATGTTTTATAGCTGCCTCGGCCCGGGTACTACAGAGGCTCCTGCCCCGGGAGGAGTTACACCTCGGGAGGCGGCGGGGCAGGCGCAGGCCGCGGCCTCCGAAGGGCCGGTTCTCCCAAAGGACAGCTGTGCAGTGCTGACACCTCCACTGCCTTCCAAATCCTTACTGCTCGTCTTACATATCTCACAGGAAGGAAAGCAGCGTTCCCTGTACTTTTAAATGCACTTACGGTTCACGGAGCTTTAGTAGAACATGGACAGTTAGAGAAATGCTGACGTCATCAGTTCTTGTCTTTTCAATCCCTTACTAAGGCCATGTTCTTTGCTCTTTCTTCCTCTTCCCAGAATAAGTTTGAAAGGCCAATGTAACCTCTTTCTTTACCCATCTCAGGTGACAGTAACTTAAAAATTGTACAGAGTGACCTGACAAGGCTCTGCAGTGATTGCGGCATAATGAATAATTTGATCTACTTTTCCAATGAAGGAGTGATAAGCAAAGTACTTCTGAATGTGATACAGGAAGTTATTATAGATGTGGAAAGAAATAAAGTGTGAAATGAAAATGGCCTGAAAGCAATCAGGGTAAGGTCTGAGTTCGCTGGGAACTGTTTCTTTTCACCATGGGGTTTCTTGTTGCTTTCCTCATGATTAGTTAACCTCTCATACCTGACCCAACCAAGAAGGAGAGAGTAGAATTACCTTAGAGGGGATGCTTTTTCTTTCTTGACAATGATTTCTGTGTAAAAATATATATAAATGATTGTTGTTGCAAACCATTCAAACAACAAAGACATTTTGTAATGCAAAAAGTAAAGTTTGCCTATCGATTTCTGTCATGGAGAATACTGTTCCTAGTTCTGTATCTGTTCTCCTAATGTTTTAAAAATTGTTAAAAATAGAAGCTCTAGTTGCCTAATGGATAAGACATTGGCCTCCCATAAAATTGTTAAAAATGATAATTATTTGACCTTTAGTTAGCCAATAAATATAATTAGTGGACCCTATTATTCAGCAACTTTATTTTTTATGTAAGAAATAGTATTTTTAGAGTATAAATTCATAGAAGTAGAATTGCCAGGTCACAGGCATTCAGATTTAATAATGTAATGGTTATCATTAAAATAATATCCAATAATTTATACTCTCAGGAGCAGAATTAAAGACTGGCTATTAACTAACTGGTATTGACAAGTACATGGACTTTATCTATCTTTGAATTCTTTGCCAATCTAATAAGTGAAAAGTGATACCAAATTTGTGGCCTGGTAGGAAGAACATAACATTTGTTTGTTAATGAATGAATGAATGAATAGGACAGGGTCTTGGCCTGTCCAAGGGTGACTAGGGTGCCAGAACCAGTAACAAAAGCCAAAAACTCATGTGGGTTAAAGTCGTCCTTTATTACCAACATTCAGAATCCCAGGAAGGCAGGGAGATCATTCTCAAAGCTTGCCTTACTTAGAAGTTCTCATATACTCTGCCCAAAAGTTTTTAGCTTTACCTCATCTAGCCCTTTAATCTCTAGCTGCAGGACTCTTCCACATTTCTAATCTGTACATGTTCCATATGTTGTTTTTTTTCTTTCAGCCCAGGATCATGATGGCCTTCATGATGTTGGAACCAGCGGAGGACTGGCGATGAGACTCTCTGATAACTAGTTAGATCATTAAGTAACTTTTACAGCTAAGGGAGGGGGATTTGAGGCTATTTTTTTTCTCTTACGTTCCCTGCTCTTATTTCTAGATCTCGCATCTATGAAATTTTTTTAGATGAAAATATTCCTGTTGTTGATTCTCTAATTTTGTGTTAAATAGGGTGGGGTAGAATATTCATGATTTTTCTCAGAAAAGGGAGAGTTACTGGAATTGGGAACCCTCCCTTGTTTTATCCTTGTAAGGCAATTTCCAGGGGGTTGTCATAGTATTTACGATGCTGGTGGTTTCGATTTTTACTATGTTAATGAGGATAGGTCATTAGGGGCATTGCAACCATATTTGTGCACATGCTCCAAAGATCCTCTTTCGAGGTCTTGATGATATCCCTACTTTGTGGTTTCTCTGTTTCTGGCTGATCAGTCCTTGAAGACCTTCTGTTATAGACTAATCTTCTGGTTAGTCCTTGGGGACCCCCTTGACATGTCATCTGTTCTTTCTTAGGAACCCCCTCCCTAGGGTCCTAATCATTCCCAAAACAACCCAAGTCAGTATGACCACATCTGTCTGTCCATGTCAGAAAATCTCTGGGATATTGATTAGCCTGTATCTCAAGGCAGCCTACCTTAAGGTTTTCCCACCTTCTCAATTAGCCCCATTTCTATGACAACTCAGGCCAGCCTGACTCAAGCCAGTCCAAAATAGCATCTACCATCTACCCTGCTCAGTCTAACTAACTGCCTAACCTAATATACCCCCCCTCTGATTTACAGAGCCCAATTCTCTGGGAAATGTCCTGCTTATGACTCTGACTGCTTCATGCTAAAAATTGGGCAGCATGAGTAATGGGCTCTGCAATCAGTGCTCTGTCAGCTTGGGAGTGGATGTCCATCTAGAAGGCTGTGATACACAGGGCGTGGTTGCTTGTAAGTGTGGTTATTTTCATACAGGTGGGTGTCGGGTTATTGTTGTAAACGATACCCAGTGGTGACCAGTATCTGCAAGTTCATAGCCTCTAGGCAGGAAGAAATAAATCTTGTTATGTAGTTGAAAATACAGGGGCCAAAAATTGGAATTGCTCAATGTTTGACATTCTTCCCCTGACCACCTTCTAATAAAAACAGAAGGAATGAAATCAAGTCTTAGAATACAATGCATATCAAGTTAAGTAATTTGTTGAGAATATGTCTAGCTACCATAAGAGCCAGGCATAGTAAAGAAAAGCAGCTGGTGTTAAAGAGTAAAGTTGAAATTTTTTTCTTCAGTTTTAAATGAGTAACTGGCCATTGATATTGTTGTTAGAACTCGCTGCTCCCAGATGACCTTGAGGTCTCTACTGAGTCTTATCTCACCATGACTTAGCAAACACTGTTTTTTTTGAGACAGAGCCTCAAGTTGTCACCCTGGGTAGAGTGCCCTAGCATCACAGCTCACAGCAACATTCAACTCCTGGGCTTAAATGATTCTCTTGCCTCAGCCTCCCAAGTAGCTAGGACTACAGGTGCCCGCCACAATGCCTTGCTGTTTTTTGGTTGTAGTTGTCTTTGTTATTTTGGCAGGCCCAGCTGGATTAGAACTCACCAGCTCTGGTGTATGTGGCTGGCACCCTAGCCACTTGAGCTATAGGCACCACGCCACAACCACAGTTTTTAACAAGTAAACACAGTGATAGTTTAACAGACTTTGTATTTTAACTATATAGAGGTAGATTGACCCTTTGAGTTCTGAACTTTTGAAGCATTTGTCCATTAGTTTAAACACATGTACAAGAACATATTCTAAGAGGCTTCAAACATAAGACTTAGAACAGATAACTTTGTTGTTATATCTAAAGATTCCTCTTTATTATAGACAACTTAATCCCATACAAAATTCTTTCTGAATTTTCTTTCACAAACCTTCATAACTTAATGGACCCTCTTTGATGTGCTTAACCTCTCTGTTTTCATCCTAAATTTTCTTTCTTAAATCACCAGTTACTTTAGGACAAAAGTTTTCATACAAGTTTCCTTCCTATACAAAATTATTTTCTTTCCTTTTGTCATTTCTTACCAAAAATACATTTTAATGCCCATGTCTTTCTATATATTTCTCTCTCCCCTACTTAATGGTTCCTTCTATTTTTAACTCCAAGACTAGGAAATGGGGAAAATAAGGTTGTATATAAAGTCCCAGTTAAGCTTCTCCAAAAGTCTGAAAGAGGAAGCCTGTGATGTTGAAGGAATTAGGTGTTTAACTAAATCTTGAGGTTTCATTCAAACAGAGGGGTAGGGCAATTGGACTTGATCTCCCAGTGGGCTGAGAAGCTATGGAATACATAGGGGGTTGTATTTTACCTTCCACTCTGATGATGGGTATGGGAGAAGGAAAACAGAGGTCTCAAAAATTTAGAGAGAGCAGAGGAAGTGACTCTGGTGTCATTAAAATCAGTTTGTTTACCTGTAAAAGAGAGAAAGTTACCTAAGGCTCAGCCATACCAGCAATGCTGACAAAGTTGAGCTTGTTCTGAGGCCGAGGTCTGTCCATCAGACTAAAGCAGTCCTAGAGGGTCCAAGGGTGTGGAGGGCAGCTGGCTCAGCGGGTGCTCTCCAGTTCCAGCTGTGAGCTCGGCTCCCTGGGGCATTTCTCTCCAGAGACCCAGCTGGCTGCAGAGGAAGCAGGATGCAGCCCACAGAGTAGGGCACATTCTTGACATGTTCTTGCCTGAGCCTCCAGAGTATCCCTCTCTGAAAAATTTCTATTATATTGTTAGCCACCGTTTGAAAAGCTTCTTTCTGCTCTCGGGGCCTGCTCCTGGCCCTTCTGTCTACATACAGGTATCAAAAGACCTGCTTTTGGAGTTTATGTCAAGTATCGGGCTGACTGGGAGATGAAGTACACTGTCAGGATAGATTGTCCTTCCCTAGTGCTAGCATCTAAATTGAGAAGGAGGGACTTGAAAGAGACACCTTATCTGGAACGTGAAGAGTAGGCAGAATGTAGATCAGAAAGTCCAGCAAGCTTAAGCCTCAGTAGGGCAAAAAGTAAAAAGAAGCATTGAAAATAAATCAGTGAAACATATCTCCTCCTGGCTGGCTCCTGGGCTGAATTGAGTTTGTTGGTGGGTTTTAGATGGGGATATCACTTGCAGTCCGTCCTCCTCAGGTAAGGAGGAGTTGACTCTCTCAGCTCCCTTTCTGGAGCCAAAGGGAGAATGGGAGTATTGGCCACATGACCCCCATCTATTTCACTTATCAGCTTTCAGTGATAATCCTTATCCTGAACTATAACCAATTTCTCCTGAGTGGCTGACTTTTCTCTTTTCTCTGAACCTTCTGAAGATTCCCTTCTTTTCTTACATTCGTATTATGTAAAGACATAAAAAGCTGTACATATGGAATTTCATCCCATTTTCCTAATCATCAACAAAACAATTCAAGTTATAAAATAGTAAAATACCAGGTGTATATACAGAGTAGATAACAGTTGCATATGCAAACTCTCGTAATCTGAGAGTGCCCTCATAACCAGGGACATGCACAAACAGAAAGTGCATTCATAATCAGAGAGTGCCCCAGTTATGTACACAAACAGTAACAGGAGTGTAATTGTTACCAGACCAGAATAAAGGACAAACTTTTCCTTAGGGATAAGGGATCTCAATTATACCTAACAAGGAGTCTTCAAGACAAATGTCCCTGTGTTGCCTCTGGAAGACAGTCCAAGTCAGGTTTCTCAAGGTGCTTCTTGTCTCAATCACCCAGCTATATTATGAAAAGTAAGGGGAACCCTGGTATAGCAAGCCTCCAGGTTTGACCCCATGTTGGTCATGAAGGGATGTAACAGGGGTGCTGGAACCAGGAGCGAGAGCCAAACACTTGTGTGGGTTAAAGTTGTCCTTTATTACCAACATTCAGAATCCCAGGGAGGGAAGGAGATCATTCTCAAAGCCTATTTTACTCTGAGAGAACTTCACAGAGTTCTTACACCCTCCCCCAAAGTCACTGTTTTTAGCTTTACTTTATCCATCCCTTTAATCTCTAGCTGCGGGACTCTTTGCCACATTTTTAATCTGTACATGTTGCACCCGTTTTTTTTTTTTTTTTGTAGAGACAGAGTCTCACTTTATCACCCTCAGTAGAGTGCCATGGTGTCACACAGCTCACAGCAACCTCCAACTCCTGGGCTTAGGTGATTCTCTTGCCTCAGCCTCCCAAGTAGCTGGGACTACAGGCGCCCGCTACAATGCCTGGCTGTTTTTCTGTTTTGCAGTTCGGCCGAGGCCGGGTTTGAATCCACCACCTACTCGATGAGCCACAGGCGCTGCCCCAGCACCCGTTTTTTTTTTTTTTCATTCTGGGGTTTGGGGTTATGATTGTCTTCACAATGTGAGAATCTTAGAGGAGTGGCTGTGACTCTCCAATAACTAGTTAGATCACTAAGTAACTTTTTAAGGGGAGGAGATTGAGGCTGTTTTTCCTCCTACACAAGCTCACTGCAGCCTCAAACTCTTGGGCTTAAGCAATCAGTCTTCCTGCCTTAGTCTCCCAAGTAGCCAGAACGATAAGCATTAGCCATGACCAACTAATTTTTCTATTTTTTTTTCTTTGTAGAGACAGGTGTCTCACTCTTATTCAGGCTGGTCTTAAATGCCTGACCTCAAGTGATCCTCCCAGCTTGGTCTCCCAGATTTCTAGGATTACAGGTATGAGCCATTGCACCCAGCTATAATTTAATTTTTATTAATTTCAAGTTTTGTAGTCTTAATTCTTTAAATTTAAATAAATCTTACTTTGTAAATTGTCACATAATAATTGTACATATTTATGGGATACAAAGTGATGTTTTGATACAGATAGTGTATAATAATCAGATCAGGGTAATTAACATATCCATCATCTCAAACATTTAGGGTTTCTTTGTGTTGGGAACGTTCAATATCCTCCTTTTGGCTATTTGAAACTATATATCATTGTTAACTATAATCATCCTACAGTGATATAGAACAATAGAACTTACTCATCCTATCTAGATATAGTTTTGTATCCTTTAGCAAATCTTTCTCTATTTCTCCCTTCCCCATATCCTTCCAAGCTTCTAGAATTCTCTGAGATCAATCTTTTTTAGCTTCCACTTGAGTTTGAATATGCAGTATTTGACTCTCCGTACCTGGTTTATTTCACTTAACATGTCCTCAGTTCCATTTATGTTGCCACAAATGATAGCATTTCCTTCTTTTATAATGGCTGAGTAGTATTGCATTGTGTATATGCCATATTTTATTTTTACATCCATCTGTTGTTAGACACCTTGGTTGCTTCTGTATCTTGGTTATTGTTAATGGTGCTGCAATAGGCATGGGGGATACTGATTTCCTTTTGTTTGGATAAATGCCCAGTAGTGGAATTGCTGGATCATGGGGTAGTTATATTTGTACTAGTGGTTTTGAAGGATCCTCCATAGTGGCTCTACTAGTTTAAATTCCCACCAACAGTATGTAAGAGTTCCTTTTACTCTGCATCCTCGCTAGCAATTGTTATTTTTTGTCTTCTTGTTAGTAGCTATTTTAACTAGGTAATATGATACCTCATTGTGGTTTTGATTTTCATTTCTCTGATTATTAGTGATTTTAAGCATTTTTTTCATATTCTTTTAGCCATTCATATGTCTTTTGAGAAATATCTGTTCAGATCATTTGCCATTTTTTAACTGGCTTTTTTTCTACTGGGATGTTTGAGTTCCTTATACATTCTAGATATTAATCCCCTCTCAGATGAATAGTTGCAAATATTTTCTCCCATTCTGTAGGTTGTCTTTTCACTGTAATGATTTTTTTATCTCACTTTGCAGAAGAATTTTAGTTTGATATAATGCCAATGTCTATTTTGCTTTTATTGCTATGTTTGAGGTCTTATTCATAATTTTTTCCCCAAATAAGGGTCCTGAACATTACCCCTATGGTTTTTTTTTCTTCTAGTAGTTTTACTAGTTGGTATATTACAGTCTTTAATTAATTTTGAGTTCATTTTTTGTGTTGGATAAAAGGTAGGGGTCTAGTTCCTTCTTCTTTATATAGATATCCAGTTTTCTGAGCATTATTTATTAAAGAGATGTCCTCTCCCCAGTGGCTGTTCTTGGCACATTTGTCAAAATTTAGTCAGCTTTAGATATATTTTTGACTAACTTTTGAGTTCTTTATTCTGTTCTATTGGTCCATGTGTCTGTTTTTATGCTAGTACCAAGTTGTTTTGATTACTATAGCTTTGTGGTATATTTTGAAGTCTTGTACTGTGTTGCTTCCACATTTGTTCTTTTTGCTCAGAGTTGCTTTGGCTTTTTGAGATCTTTTTTTGTTCCATACGAATTTTAGGATTTTTAAAAAAAATTTTGATATCATTGTGTTTTGATAGGGACTGCATTGAATCTGTAAATTGCTTTGAGTAGCATGGCCAATATTATTATTTTAACAATATTATTTCTATCTATGAGCATGGGATATATTTCCATTTGTTTGCACCTTTTTCAATTTCTTTCATCAGTATTTTGTAAATTTTTTTTTTCTTGTAGAGTTCTTTTATCTCCTTGCTTAAATCTATTCCTAAGTATTTCATTTTTGGTGTAGCTATTGTAAATGGAATTGCATTCTTGATTTTTCTGTCTTCTTCATTTTCTTTTTCAGTTCATTATTCATGTATAAAAACACTATTGATTCGTGTATATTGATTTTATATCTTGTAACTAGTTTATCAGTTTTAAGGGTTTTAGAGGAAAGTATTTAGGTTTCCTATATATATGGGATCATGTTGTCTGCAAAGAGGAACAGTTTGACTTCCTCCTTTCCAATTTGGATGTGCTTTATTTTATTCTCTTGCCTAAGTGCTTTGACTAAGCACTATGTTGAATATGTATAGTGAGAGAGGCCATCTTGTGTTATTCTGGTTCTTGCTCTAGTTCTTAGCTCAAGGGCATCCTCCTTATTCCAGTTCCATATTTAGCTAAAAGCCTTAGTATGATTTTAGCTATGGGTTTGTCACATATGGTCTCTATTATGTTGAGGTACTTTTCATTTATACGTAGCATGGTAAGAGTTTTTTTCATGAAGGGATATTGGATTTTATAAAATGATTTTCCTGTATCCATTGAGATGACCATATGTTTTTTTGTCCTTCATTCCATATTTATTGATTTGCATATGTTGAAACATCTTTGCATTTCTGGGATAAATACCACTTGATCATGGCAGTTTTATCATAATTTATATCCTCATGCTATTCTTGATTAGAGTTCCTCCTCTCATCCTAGAGATGGCAGTTGGCCAGAGGCTGTGTCAGGGCAGCATTGGTGAATGGAAGTTTGTCAACCCCTGGATTGATGGTGTGGGGCATCCCAGCTTCATGGTGAGGAGCACTAGGTGGCCCAGACCTATCCTTTATATCCTACTCCCATCCCAACCCTGTCTGGAATAGGTTTCACGACTTCACTTGCATGGGTCACCCCCATGCAATTCCCCAATCCTCAGATTGAATTCTGTCCCTTCTTCTGGCCCAGATATTTTCCCCTACCTGTAAATTCCTTAGGGTCTCTAGGTGTGCATTACTATGGGCTTGTTGTACAACATGCTCATAGCCTGGAGTATCTTCTATTTGGTTAGGTTTTTCAGTGCCCAGTGCCTCAGTCATTGTACCCCACACTGAGGAACATTAGTGATTTTGGAGAGAGGAAATGGGAAGAAAGGGCAAGTGAGAGGGCTGGGGAAGGATCATTGAGAGAAGAGGGATAATCAATAAAATGATGAAATGGGCTTATAAGGAGGGGATAGATCAGGGGTCCTCAAACTATGGCCCACGGGCCACATGCATTGGTGTGAATTGTATTTGTTCCTGTTTTGTTTTTTACTTCAAAATAAGATATGTGCAGTGTGCATAGGAATTTGTTCATGGTTTTTTTTTTAAACTGTAGTCCGGCCCTCCAATGGTCTGAGGGACAGTGAATTGGCCCCCTGTTTAAAAAGTTTGAGGACGCCTGGGATAGATGGAAGAAGAGGGACGTACCTGGTTTCCTTCATGGCCAGTTCACGTCAGAACCTGAATGTGCATGGACAGCATCCATCACCTACTTCTGGTACTGGAAAATATTGAATGGGTCGGATGAAATTGAGATACATGGGCTACCAGTCTTTCATCTGTGTCTCACTTTGTGACCTGAGTATTTATCTCCCTCTCCATAATGAAAGGGCCTAGGTCCACTGGGAAGGTGAGACACCCCTAATTTACTAATCTGATAGACTGTCTTGCATCTAAGATCTTCTAATAGTCTCCTAACTTTGATGCCTGTAGATCTCTACTTCTCACTCCTTTTAATTTGACCTTTGATTCCCAGTAGCCATTGATCCACTATCTCCAGCTTTTGCCTTTGTTGAACTCTCTTTCTGAATCATACTTTTGATGAGTAAGTTGCAGACATTATGTCCCTTTACTCCTAAATACTGTAGCACATACTTCTTAGAATGAGGAAGTTCACCTACATAATAACAGTGCCATTATCAAAATCTGGAAATTAACATTAATCTACTTTTATTATCTAATCTTTAGATCTTATTCATTTCCCCCCAAATTCTTTATACATTTAAAGAAATATTAAGTATGTTTAATATTAATATTTAAATGTTAAATATTCTTTAAACATTTTTCCCCAGTCCAAAATCCAATCCAGAATAATGTGTGACATTCAACGATCATGTTTCTTTGGTCTGTTCTAGTCTGGGATAGTTCTTTTCAGTCCTGTCTTTTATGCTACTGACATTTTTTCAAGTGTAAGCCAGTTATTTTGCAGAATCCCTCAACTTGGATTTGTCTAATGTTTCCTTGTGACTAGAATCAGGTTAGGTGACTTCTATTTCTGATCCTGAGTAGGTTTCAGAGAAAATTTGAGTAGGATTCAAGATGGAGAAACTGGGTGGCTCCCTAGTGCTGTCTGAGTAAGTATTCACTGTTTTCATTGAAGGGAAGTCAGAACTTCAGACATACTTATATTCAATGATGAGTAAAAAAACACATTCTAAAGCTAGGTAAAAATAACATTGGCTTATAAGGTGTAACTCTAGAATATTGCTATTTTTTTCAAACAAAAATACCAGAATTCATCTTCCCAATAGCACTTTACTCTTCAAAGGAATCATCTTGCAAAGCTATACTCTTATCCAACAAAATTGTCTTTGCTTGTAAATATGTCAAGAATTCTTTTAGAATTGGGTTCTAAGTCTAGTGTAGTATACTTTTAGATGTACTCCAGGGTAGACATCTTTATGCTTCCGGAGTATATTAATATCTGGAAAGAACTTGTATTATTCAAGGCTCTGTTAGAGACAAAAAATTCAGTATGATAACTAGTTTAAGCAGAAATATTTATTTTTTTATATTGAGGACTCTGTACATGGGCTGAGGAGCCAGCTTAGGATGCCATGCATCCTTTAACAGCATAGCCATGGGACTCACCCAGCCATGCAGTACAGCCTCCTAGGGAAATACCTTTTGCTACTGCCCATTGCTTGTGATGGTCGAGTCTGTTCCAGCTATCTGATGGGGGCCAGCAGATTCTACCTCCACACACACCAAGACTACACATCTTCCCATACTGAGATCATATCATATGCTATGTTTTCCCCACCAACCTCGTGAGAGCTCCTCAAATTGGGGCATGTAGTTTACATGCTGGCACCCTAGCTTTTAACCTGCTGGGGAAATGAAAAGTGAAAGATCTTGGACTAGGAGCCAGAAGATCTTAATTCTGTTTCTAGCTCAGTCACTGACTATTTGACTTACCTCAGGGAAGTTCCTTCATTTCTCTGACTCTCCTGCAATATCTATTTCCTGAAAGGAGAGATAGGTGAAGAGCCCAGTAAAAACCTGTCCATTGCTCTGTCCAGTATTAAGATAGTCAGTGGGGCTGCTTGCAGCACTTGCAACAGTGTTCTCTATGCTAGTACTTCTCACCCCACTAATCTGATACAAAAAAGACTCTCTAGCTAGAGCTCCACGTAATTTAGGAAACAACTCTCACACTGGTTTTTATCTTTCTCCCTCTAGAGCCCTGGTAATACCCAGTTCATGGTGGTAATGGTGGTCTGTTCTAGTTCTGAAAGGATAAAGAGACATAAAGCAGATGAGGGTGAGAGTGGTAAGGGGAGGGGGGCAATCTTTTTCTCTACCTGCTAGTTCATCCACATCCCCACTCCACCCAGTCTTGAAGAATCCACAGAACGAGGGAGTAGTCAGGAGGCTTGGAGGTCTGAGTCTTCTGGGCAGGAAGAGGCTGGGAGCCTCTGGCTCTGAGCTTTTCTGTGCTCTCTTAATTGGTTTATACAATTAGTTCCAATTTAATAGTGAGTACATGTGGTGTTTGTCTTTCCAATCTTGCAATACTTTACTAGGATAAAGGTCTCTAGTTCCATCCCGGTTGTTACAAAAGATATTACCGTTGTTCATTTGTTTTTTTTAACATATGGGACTACAACTCAATAGAAATTAAGTAGCTGGGAGGGTAGAGGAGGGGATGGATACAATCAAACTTAATGGTTACAATGCACACTGCTTGGGTGATGACACATTTATAACTTTAACTCAAACTGTATAAAAAGTTAGGTTGTTAAAGAGGTTACATTATGGATGCAGGAAGAAAAATTTATACCTTCTACTTATATTTTTTAAAACCAAAATAAGGAAAACAAATTAAGCTTCACTGATATCAAGTGTGCAGGATGATAGTCGTTCAAGTGTAAATTTTCTACATATCTTGAGGATGCTTTCTCAGAAAGTTGTCACTGTTAGAGGAGGGTGATAGTTTTTTTTTTTTTTTTGAGACAGAGTCTCACTATGTTGCTCTCAGTAGAGTGTTGTGGCATCACAGCTCACAGCAGCCTCAACTCCTGGACTTAAGCGAGTCTCTTGCCTCAGCCTCCCAAGTAGCTGGGACTACAGGCACCCGTCACACCTATTTTTTGTTGTAGTTGTCATTGTTGTTTAGCTGGCCAGGACTGGATTCAAACCTGCTAGCCTCAGTGTATGTGGCTGGCACTGTAACTACTGTGCTATGGGTGCCAAGCCAGAGGGTGATAATTTTAAGAGACCTCTAAGGTACACAAAAGGATTGAAGTGCAGGTGAAGATTTGACAGTTGAATAGGAACCAGAGTGGGTGGTCATGGAGCTGGCATTGATTTTCAAGGCCATGAACTTTAGAGGGCTGGAGGATTCTTTGCTGAAGAATCATTGTGAGGGTGTGGCTTCAAAGGTATCTCCACTCCATTGAGCTGCTTCCATTTGACATTCAAAGAGGCAGTGTGATGCTACCTAGTATCACAGGCAACCCTAATAAGTTCCAAGTTCTCCAAGACTCCTTTGGTCCCTAGCCCATGGAAACCAGGGTGTCTTACCTCCTAGTGCCTGACTGGGTGAGAAACTGCACTCACAGTAAGAGGTAAACATAATAACCAGCTAGAGAGGGCCTTTGCCAGGTTCTGTTCTTGGCACATTATCCTCTTTTTTTTTTCAGAGATAGTATTTCAGTACATTGCCCGGGGTGAATTGCAGTAGCTATCTACTGGCACAGTCATTGAGCACTGCAGCTGGGAACCCCTGGGCTCAAGTGATCCTCTCATCTCAGTCTCCTGAGTAGCTGGTACTATAGCTGTACATTGCCATGCCTGGCTGAGCATGTTACCCCTTTGGTAGGAATAGTGAAATTATAGTTATAGGACAGATTTAATCCTTTGGTGGTTTGGTGTGGTCGTTAATGAACAAGTTAGAAGTTAATATGCTTCTGAGGTTGAGTGATACTACAGGGTTGCTCCACTATTTGGCTCAACTCTGGGACAAGGAGGGATCTGCAGGCTCAATATTTGTGTCCCCAAGGCAGAGGGCGATCAGGCTCACCAGAATAGACACTAAGTTGAGCAGAGTTTGGCAACTGGAGGTTGTGTATGTGTGTGTAAGCAGGAGCATGCATGTATGGGAAGAAGATGACATCTTGGCCCCTTGTAGAAAGAACACTATGCCCACAGCCTGTGCTTGCAGTTCTAGTGAACCCATTTATTGGGCCACAGCATTGTTGTTCTCGTCCCACTCTGGGAGGGCAGCCGGGAGAAGTTAACCACATTGTGGTCTTACCTGGGTGAGGGGAGTGGGGTTAGAGAGAATACTGTTTCTCTCCATAACTAGGAAAGAGCAGCCTCAGCATGTCAAAATGGTGTCCCCATGTCACAGAGGGACAGAGGTCCAGCCCCAGGAATAGTCATCAATTTCTTCTTCCAAGATTTCCAATCCTAGACCAGAATGTTCCATTTTTCAGAATCAGTGCTATTCCAGGAGAGGAAAGATGTCTTGAGTTGCCTGTTTCCTTCCAAAGCCAAATGAGTGATGTCACCAGTTGCTAGGCAAATTTTCTTTTCTTTCCTTTCCTTGTCTTGTCCTTCCCTCTCCTTCCCTCCCTTAACCCTCCCCTCCCCTTCCCTTCTCCCTCCCTCCCTTTCTTTCTTTATTGCAAATTCATTTTTTTTAATTTATTTTTTATTTCAGATTAACATGAGGGTACAAATGATTAGGTTACATTTATTTGCATTTCTAAGGTAAAGTTCAAGTTGTAGTTGAGCCCTTCACCTGGGGGAGTCCTATACACCCTTACATTGTGCACATTAGGTGAGAGCTTACCAATCCTCCTCCCTCCTCTCCTCTCGCTTTTCCCTCTTCCCAAATCCCCCTTACTTGAATATACTTGTGTTTTTCTCTCATGTGGGTGTGTAGTTGTTTTCCTACTGGTTTCACATTAATATTGAGCACATTGGATACTTGCTTTTCCATTCTTGTGATACTTTACTAAGTAGAATGTTCAACTCCATCCAAGTTAATACAAAAGATGTAAACTCTCCAGCTTTTTCATGGGTGAATAGTGTTCCATAAATCATAAATGTGGCTGATTCCACATCTTGGTGATTGTGATTTGAACTGCGATAAACATTCTAGTGCAAACATCCTTGTGGTAAAATGATTTTTTTCTTCTGGGTAGATACCTAGAAATGGGAGTACAGGATCAAATGGAAGGAAGAATGGAGGAGGCTGTATTAAGTTTGCAATCCCACCAGCAGTATAAAAGTGTTCCCTTCTCTCTGCATCCACACCAGCATCTGCAACTTTGGGATGTGCACTATTCTCACTTGGTTTAGGTGGTATCTCAGAGTGGTTTTGATTTGCATTCCCTGATGATTAGGAATGATGAGCATTTTTTCATGTGTTTGTTGATCATTCACTGGTCTTCTTTTTTTTTGTTTTTTTTTGAGACAGAGCCTCAAGCTGTCACCCTGGATAGAGTGCTGTGGCTTTCACAGCTCACAGCAACCTCCAATTCCTGGGCTCAAGTGAGTCTCCTGCCTCCGCCTACCAAGTATGTGGGACTACAGGTGCCCGCCACAACGCCCGGCCATTTTTTGGTTGCAGCCGTCATTGTTATTTGGCGGGCCCAGGCTGGATTCGAACCCGCCAGCTCAGGTGTACGTGGCTGGCGCCTTAGCCCGTTGAGCCACAGGCGCCGAGCCATTCACCGGTCTTCTTTAGAGGTTCTGTTCATGTCTCTTGCCCATTTACAAATGGGATTGTTTGCTCTTATTGATTAATTTGAGTTATCTGTTGGCATAAATCTAAGTATTAAATCTGTAGATTTCTTTAGGTAGCATGGACATTTTAACATTGTTGATTCTTCCCAGACATGAACATGGTATATTATTCCATTTGTTAATGTCTTCTGCTATTTATTTTCTCAGGGTTTCGTAGTTCTCATTATAGAGATCCTTCGTGTCCTTTGTTGGTTATATTTTTGGGTATTTCATTTTATTTGATGCTACTGTGAAGAGTATTGTGTCTTTGATTTGATTCTCAGATCGACTGTTATTGGCATATATGAAAGGCTACTGATTTGTGAGCATTGATTTTGTATACCAAGACATTATTGTATTTCTTGATCACATCCAGGAGCTTTGTGATTGAGTCCTTGGGCTTTTCCAAGTATAAGATCATATCATCTGCAAAGAGAGAGACTTTGACTTCCTCTGTCCTCATTTGAATACCCTTGATAGCCCTCTCTTGGCTGATTACATAGGCTAGAACTTCCAGCACTATGTTGAATAGCAGTGGTGATAGTGGACATCCTTGGCTGGTTTCAGTTCTAAGTGGAATTACTCTATTCAATATGATATTGGCTGTGAGTTTGTTGTAGATGGCCTCTATCAGTTTATGAAATGTCCCATCTGTGCCTATTTTCTTAAGTGTTCTTGTCAGAAAAGGATGCTGAATTTTATCGAATATTTTTTCTGCATCTATTGAGAGGATCATATGGCAAGTTTTCTTCATACCCCTCCCCCTCCTTTCTAATAGAACCAATTCCTGTAGCAAAATAGGCACTAATGCTGCCAGTTATGGGATGGATTTTCTGCCTTGGATAAATGGGCAATGTCACCAGTTATTAGGGAGCTTTTCATCCATGGTCTCCCTGTGGATGTCACTGTTGTCTATAGCTGTTGAAGCTGGGCTACCCTGTCTTGAGAGGTACAGGTTTCTGCTCTGCATACACAGCATGGAGGCAAGCAGAGGCAGATTGAACCTGTGAGCACTCTTTCTTCACCATGAGTTCCTGTACCCTTCCATGACCAAGGGCCAGTTAGTCCCCTTGAATGTGCTCTCACTGACTTTGTGCTGGGAACCTACGGTGAACTTCCAGGGATACTTAGGCTACTTTAAAGGATTGAGGGAGCACTATGTGTATCTTTTTGAAGGACCATGGCTTCTCTAAGGTGTAAGAGATAATGAGGTTCTGGAAGTACCACCAGTGGTGAAACAAGTGGGCTGGGATTGGCAGAAAGTTGAGGATGCTGAGGAAGGTGACCTAGCCCAGGGTTCTCTTCAGGTAGAGCTATTTTACTTCTTGGCTTTGGGAGCAGAGAGTGGGGAATTGGGAGGAAGAAGTGGTAGTGGTGGGTTTCACATGTGCTGCTGGGTATTGGATTTTCAAGGAGCTGGGAAGCTGGTGGGTCACGGAAGGGGTTGGATCGCAGATCCAGAGTCCTATGGTATGGGAGATATGTCATCAGAATGGGGGTAGGAGGCCAAGGATAGGGATCTCCCTGCACTGCTGTTCTAGGCAATGTAGGAGGGGGTCCTACACTCAACCCTATGCCATCCAAGCGCAGGGGGTGTAGCTGCATGAGACAGATGGCGAGGAGGACCAGCAGCCTGAGTAGGGTCATGTAGCACCACATGAAGGTTAAAGTGATGCAGGTGTCCCAGCTGATTAAACAGTTCTTCCCTGAACTTGGGGTGGGGAAAATGGTCAGGGACATCTGTGAAGAAGCCTTCCTTTGGCCACCATGGTCCACAGCCCTTGGGAAGGTAGGCCTGCCAGCCCTTTGTTTTTCTCACAAGTTCCCAACTCTTAGGGACTTCCATGTCCTTCCTGGCATCCCCTGAGGCTGGGCCTGCATCTGGCCTCCCTCACAGAAATCCTTTGATCCAAGGCTTCACACTGCCCCATTTCTATAGCTTCATATGAGCCCAGTACTGCTCCTTCCCTCAAGATGCACCTACCACCCTTGGATCAGATCACTCCTTCCTGCACTCCTGCAGCTCACACCTGCAGCTCCATTCCTATTGTGGATGGACAGAGGGAACAGACCCAGCCCCAACACTCCTACTAGATCTGGGATGGGGCCCATAGCTGGTCAGACCCGGGGGCTTGGAGATCACCTCTTGGCTCCACAGAGTCAGAGCCATGTTCTAGAAGGACACAATGATGATGAGGGTTAACAGGATCAGGTGGTCATGAAACAAAGACATTATGTAGCTGCTAGGGTGACTGATGAAGATGAGGCTGCTCAGAACACCTTCAGAGCATATGAGCACTAAGGTAGGGATGGGTTTGATCTTGGTGAGATCTCTGAGCAGAACCCAGTAAGGGGTCAAGTGAGCCTAGCAATTTGGGTCAAGCTGGGGAAAGGAAGCAGGGAAAGGTTTTCACTGGGATGAGAATCTGCGGTACCTAAGACCAGCCTGGGATGCTTTGTGAAGATGGATATGGAATTTTGGAGGGGAAGGATTATACCCTCCCAGATTCTTACCAATGTGCCCAACTATGTGATAAGTAGAGCCAGGAAGAAGACAATGGCCTAGAACAAGGAGCCAGGGAACAATGAGGTGGCTTGGGAGAAGACTACATATGCCCGACCAGGGCCCTCCATGACTGTGGGAGAAAAGGGCATTGAGGCAATGGTCTGAGTTGGAGGTGGGAGGAATGGCAGAGTGATGGGTTAGGAATGTCTGGGGGCAGAGGAAAGAGGCATGGTGCAGGGGTGCATGGATGGCATGGGGCTAAGTGTTTGCTCTCGCTGGTTTTGTTAACTGTGTGAGCTACACCTAGTGGGGCTTGGTTTCTTTATCTAATAAATATGTGCTCTAAGGTTGATATGAGCAACAGCTTAGCAAAGGCCCTGGCATATACAAAATGATGATTATAATGTGATTAGGAAATGTGATTAGGACTGTGACCTGCCTCAGGAGAGGCTTAGGTGGTCCATGAAGCTGCTAGGAAACACATTTTCTAGTGTCCTTTGGTGTCTTTGGGAAGCACCCTCCCACCCCAACTTTCCTTTTGCACATGATATTGCTGAGTAGGGTATGCTGGATGCCCTGGTTCTGCGGGTGTTGGGGAAGGTTGTTGGTCTAGTCCAGGTAGTCTGGGGATGGCACAAGCAGGATGTTTTGTGGGGGCTTAGCATCCCAAGAGTAGTACCCTCTTGGATATCAGCTCTGTCAGCATTGAGACATTCCTGAAGGGGAAGTAGAGGAAAAGAAGGATGGTGGCAAACAAGCAGACCTCTCTGCTATCTGCAAACCAGGGAAACTGAGGACCAGAGAGGAAAATGAGTGCATGTTGCTGAGTAACCGGACACCTGGACAGTGCCAGGAAGCTAATCAAATGGATTCAGGGTGAGTTGCACTGGGGACTCCACCTAAGGGGCAGAAGATTTTATATGTACTGCAGCTAGCATTCCTCATTACGGTGGGTTGAATTGTGTTCCTCCCCCCACTTCCTGTGTTGAAGCCCTAACTCCCAGTACCTCAAAATGTGACCTTATTTGAAAATAGGATCTTTGCAAATGTAATTTGTTAAGATGGTGTTCTTATAAAAAGGGGAAATCTGGGCACAGACGTGCTGCACACAGGGGAGAATGCCACGTGAAGATGAAGGCGGCGATCAGATGAGGCTTCCATAAGCCAAGGAAAACCAGAGATGGGCAGTGCCCACCAGAAGCCAGGACAGAGGCCCGAAGCAGATTCTCCTTCATAACCCTCAGAAGGAACCAGCTTTGCCAACGTAGATCTCAGATTTCTGGCCTCCAGAACTGTGAGATAATACATTTCTGTTGTTTTAAGCTACCCGGTTTATGAATCTCTGTACGGCAGCCACAGCAAACTAATCCATTCTGAGTTTTCTCTCTTTTTGAACTTCCAAGTTCAGAGTGCTGTGTTATTCAAACTCATTTATAATACAGTTTTCTCAACTGGCAGAGAAAAATCTAAGATTCTTTTTCTCCTTCATATCTGAATTTTATTTTTTTCCCTACTGCTATAGATACTCACTTTCCTGTGCTTCTTTAATATGGGTGTTTCTTTGTGAAAAAAATTTTGTGTGTCATCGATTAAGTGGCATTGTGCTATAAATCATTTTCTGTTTCTCTGGGTTTTTTTCACTTATTTTTTTTGCAATATCTTTATGTTGCTAAATATGTATCTGGTTTGTTGTTTCTGACTGCTGCATTGTACTGTGTAGTATGCATTTAAAATCCATGTTTTATATATTTTTTAACACTTAAAAATTTTTCGTATTTTAGGAACAGGGTCTTGCTCTGTCATCCAGATTGGAGTGCAATGGCAGGATCAGAGCTCACTGCCTTGTCAAATTCCTAGCTTCAACTAATCCTCCTACCTCAGCCTCCCAAGTAGCTGGGACTACAGGTACACACAACTCTACCTGGCTAATTTTTCCATTTTATTTTATTTTATTTTTAATAGAGATGTGGTTTCAATGTTGCCCAGGTTGGTCTCAAACTCCTGGCTTCAAGCAATCCTCCTGTCTCAGCCTCCCAAAGTGCCAAGATTACAGGTGTGAGCCACTGTGCTTGGCTCACATTTTATATTTGATTCCTTAAATAATCCCATTCCCTGCGATTACAAACATCACCAGGCTGGCCATCCATTTACAGGGGTTGTGTGAGAATTTCTGTAGGTGTGATCCACACTTGAGAATGAGGATCATTGGGCCAAAAAAACCTACCTACTTTATTTAGCTAAATGCTGCCAGATTTCCAACTATCCTCTGTTTTCCTGATTAGAAAATTTCTCAATCTACACCTCCACATTTTCTTATCTAAAGAGAGGTAAACTATGGTCTTGCTATTCAAAGTGGCCTCTGTACTATAGCAGCACCACCTGGGAACTTGTTGGCAGTACAAATTCTTGGGCCCACCCTGTATTACTGATTCAGATTTCTAGGAAACTCATAATGTCTGTTACAGTGTGAAAAGATCTATCTAATGACGGGTAGAGTCTAATATGATAGCCATTAGACACATATGGCTATTGCAAGTTAAATTAATAATTCAGTTCCTTAGTTGTATTTGCCATATTTCATCAAATTTACTGTATTTCATGGGACAACAGCTACATGTGGCTGGTGGCTACTGTATAGAACAGTACAGATGTAGAAGGATTCTGATATCACAGAGAGTTTTGCTGTACATCACTACCCTAGGGAATGGTGGTTCTCAAGTAAGGCTGCTCATGTAGTCACCCAGGAGCTTTTTAAAAAGCAGAACTTTTTGTTGAGGTACAATTTACAGACAATAAAAAGCACAGATACAAAATAGACACTTCAATGAGTTTTGACAAATGACCTATGTAGTCAACATTAGAATTTCTATTACTCAGAGAGTTCCTCTGGGCTCCTTTCCAATGTGTTGTCACCCCTAGATATTACTAAATGTCCCCAGGGATGGAGGTAAACCACACTCAGGTGAAAACCTTTTTATTGTGTTACGGATATTAACAGCAATAACAAAAAGCCATAGCTAACATCATACCCAAAGGGGAAATATTGAACACTTTCCCCTGATACTGAAAACAGGGAAAGGAAAACCATTTTCACCATTTTGTTCAACATTATAGCAAAATTCCTAGTCAGCAAAAGAAGGCAAGAAAAAGATATAAAAAGCAGAGAAACTGGCCAGGAGGAAGTGAAACTGTCTTTATTCACAGATGTCATAAGTGTATATGTAGAAAGTCCTAAAAAATCAACAACAGCAACCAAAAAAACTGCTAGAGTAAATAATTGCATTTAGGAAAGTCACAAAAATAAAATCCAATATACAAAAATAATCATATTTATCACCACAAACATGTGCATTCCCAGGAGTCCTGGCCTCCTTCCCGTTATCCTCTGGCACTCTATGTGCCCAACACCAGCTTTTGCCTCCCCCAGGACTCAGGAGTCTAGGCTCCCAGCCTTAAAAGCCTTCCCTTAAACTCAAGGCCTGGCCTACCTTCTCCATTCTGCTGACACAGGTAAGGGTAATGCCACATGCTGCCTAGCCCCTGAGAGAAGGAAACCTGGATCAAGATGTTCTCAGTTTGTTTAGTCTGAATGAGGTAGTTTTGTGTCCTAGTGCCTTAAATCTCCGTGGTCTTGAGCCTCCAGCGCAGGAAGGCTTGAAGGCTGGTGGCTTGGAGTTTCTCGGAAGACTCTTCCTCTGTTGTATCAGATAATTCTTCAGGAGACTCCATGGCTTTCTTCTTACAGGCCCATTACCTCCTGAAGGAATCTTGGGGTCACTGAGAACAGCAAATTTTAAGGGACATGTCTGAAAGACTGTAAAATTTCGTGACAATAAGCATTTTAAAGAAATGAGGGTCAGAGTTTAAATCTTGGCCCTTCTCCTTATTAGTTATTGAGTTAGGGCATATAATTTCATCTCTTTGAGACTCAGTTTTTTTCCCATCTTAAAAGCACAGGGGAATTTCAAAATATATTTTTTAAGGCAGAATCTCACTTTGTTGCCCAACCTAGAGTGCTGTGGCATCAGCCTATCTCACAGCAACCTCAAACTCCTGGTTTCAAGCAATCCTCTAGCCTCAGCCTCCCAAGTAGCTGGGGAGTACAGGCACCCACCACAACAGCTGGCTAATTTTTTTGTCTCTCTCTCTTTTTTTCTTTTACTAAAGATGGGGTCTTGCTCTTGCTCAGCCTGGTCTTTAACTCCTGAGCTTAAGCAATCTCCCACCTCAACCTCCCAGAGTGCATGAATCACTGTGCCCAGTCGAATTTCAAAATATTTAATAGCTGTCATGGTATGAACACTGACCAATGAGAATGAATGCCAGACATAAACACTGCAGTATCAGCTGAATGTCAGTTCAGTCTAAAAGGATCAAAAATGACATAATAGATATTGAGTACCAAGGCACAGTATGCATTTAATGCACTCAAGTTTCTCTCCCCTGTACTTAAGGTCTACTTTGAAAGTTTTAGGCCCAACTAATGCACATGAACTTCTAGGCCAGTGGTTCCCCAAACTGGCTGTGCATCACAATCACTTAAAAAACTTTAAGAACATACAGATTTGTGCCTTTCGCTCTCCTAGCCTCACTCCTCTAGATTCCAATTCAGCAAATCTAAGGTGGGTATAGGAACTGGTAGAATATAAAGCTTTGTTGGTTCCACTTCTGAAAAGGCAGCCACTTCCTACTGAAACAGATAAACTTGTGAAAACCAAAAAGAAAAATATATACACTTAAGGTCCCTGGAAATTGTCCTAAAAGCATGCAGCAAATGATAAAATATTTATTCAAGAAAATATACTTAAACTCTAACAATGCTGAAGGTTGTGGCATTCAAACTATAGCCTGCTCCTTCCCTCCTGCTCCTGGCCCATTATGGAAACTCTATTCCAGTCCAGAGAGAACACAGGGCTCTTTTTCTGCCTGGCTCCCAGCACACTAGCACTTTTCATTCCTTTTCAGCTACATGTTGCAAAGGCTAAATTCTAGGCTAGTGTGATAAAAATTAAGTCACCCTTGCAAATTGATGAAGGGGTACAAGGGGAGAACTAGATAGAGTAAGGACCCCCAAACTCTGTGAAGGAACAGATTTAGCTAAAAATAATGATACTGATCAGCCACTGTCCCCTCATTTGCTTGATAATAGTTAATCATTGTCCCCTTGCTTGCTTCTTTATGATTGCTACTCTGAAGTGTACAGTTGGTGGTTGTAAAGATTTATTAACTTTTTCAATAGCTAACACCACCATTTGGAAACCTAAAAGTAGTTTCTAAGACAGAAGTGCTCAACCTACAGCCTGCAGGCTGTATGCAGATTGTTTGAGGACTGTTTTGCTTATCTGTGGTGTCAGGTATCAGGAAAAGAATGATGAATCTTTTCTTTTGCTTATCAACTTTCCTAGGGTTTGTGTATTTAATGAGTGGCCCAAGACAACTCTTATTCTTCCAATGTGCAACAGAAAAGAAAAAGGGTTGGCCACCCTTGTTCTGAGGTTATTTTCCAGGTCCCACATTCCAGGGTATCTACTGACCAAGGAACTAACTCAACTGGTCCTGTGGCCCTCCCCCTCAACCCAAGAATCTGGTCCTACACCTCAGTGAATTGGCTCACCCACTCAGGGGCTAATGGTTCTGCCCCAAACTCAGCCAATTAAGAGACTCTGAGTGCTCAATTGTCTGCCCACCAGATAATTTAACTGTCTTTAAAAACCCATACCTCGGCTTGGCGCCTGTGGCTCAATGGGCTAAGGCGCCAGCCATGTATACCTGAGCTGGCGGGTTCGAATCCAGCCTTGGCCCGCCAAACAACAATGACAGCTGCAACCAAAAAATGGCCGGGCGTTGTGGTGGGCACCTGTAGTCCCAGCTACTTGGGAGGCAGAGGCAGGAGACTTGCTTGAGCCCAGGAATTGGGGGTTGCCGTGAGCTGTGATGCCACAGCACTCTATCCAGGGTGACAGCTTGAGGCTCTGTCTCAAAAAAAAAAAAAAAAAAGTCTTATTTGATTAAAAAGAAAAAAAAAAAAACCCATACCTCCCAAATTTTCTAGGGAGAGGATTTGAGAAATTCCTCTCATCTCCCTACTTAGCACTATTCAAAAATAAACTCTTTCTCTGCTATAGACCCTGCTGTCTCTAAGCATTGGCTTCCTCATGGGCAGCAGGAAGATGGACATGGTTGGGTGGTAACAAATTGGGGTTTATCCAGGATTGCCTTCATAGGCACCTGCCCACACTTGATGGTCTCTTACCAGTGGCGTAGACCTAGAGACACGCCCTAGTGGCTGCTTAGTTCTTTTGGACCAAGGGCCCTCTCTAGCACCATCCCTCATGGTCAGACATTGTAGACCCATGGTGCTTGATCCTTTTTACAGTAGAGAAATGGTTTCTGGAACTAGAAGATGTCCTGGTGAGTATTTGAAGCATGCACAGCATTCCCTTTCTTCTTTGGGTTGTTTGGCCTTTCTGGAAATGTTTTGTCTCCTTCTTGGGTTTTGGTTGGCTTTTTTTCTGTATTAGAGGAAGAATCTTGTCTTGGGAAGACTTCATCATGACTGGACAGAGCATAAGGGACTCTGTCTAGAAAAATACTCTTAAATTTCATCATTAAAAATTTACGGCCAAAAATAGATCCTTTAAAGACTTCTCAATTAAAAAAAATAGATTTCAGAGATCTCTTATTGTAAACTATTGTCTCATTTATATTTATGAAAAGATCAGAACTAAAAGAAAATGTAAAAATTTCATGGCTAGTCTTAAAAGTTTCTCTTGAAAAAATCGAACAAATATCTGATTTAGATAAAAAAAAATCCTTTGAACACTACTGCAATGGTATGGTAATAATGGCAGAAGCCAGTTTGCTTCATAGCCTACTGGTTAAAATTCTCAGCAGCTTACATTTGACTCTTGGGCAGGGAATGAACTTGTTCTGGTGTGGCATTTATATAGCGTACACAGTTTCATTGACCGTCTTTCCTTCAGCGCACACCTGTACTTTGTGGGTATGGGGCTTTCAGGAATTTCTGTATAAATGTTTAGCTAAGAAGCTGAGACCCTAGAAAACAAGGCTAGGCAGACATGTAGGGCATATCAAGTTTATGGCTAATGAAACTTTCTTTTCTTTGAGCCATTTTTGTGACTTTTTTGATCTCATAAAAAACTGTTCTTTACCTCCTTGGAGAAAGCTCTTTTTTTCTTGGTTATTTTATTTTATTTTATTTTACTTTATTTTATTTATTTAGACAGAGTCTCACTATATCACCCTTGATAGAGTGCTGTGGCGTCATTGCTCACAGCAACCTCAAACTCTTGGGCTTAAGCGATTCTCTTGCCTCAGCCTCCCAAGTAACTGGAACTATAGTGCCTGCCACGATGCCCAGCTGTTTTTTTGCTGCAGTTGTCATTGTTTTTTAGCTGGGCCGGGCTGGGTTCTTACCCACCAGCCTTGGTGCATGTGGCCAGTGCTGCAACCACTGTGCTACGAGTGCCAAGCCAGTTTCTTGATTAATTTAAAACTTTGGTTACATCTTACTGGTTTCACTTAGAAGAGTTCTTTAGTTAAAATGTTTGTGAGCACAAATGTCATGTGTTTATCCTGACTACAGTTGGCTGATGACTTTCATTCTTCTCTACTCTTTGCTCAGTTAAACTCTGTTAAAATCAATTTGTCAGAAGTGGATTCTGAAATAGAGCTTCTAGAAGCCCCCAGAGTGCCATAGGCATAAGCAAAGTACCTGCCAGGGTTGTGCCCATTATTGTGGCTCATGGTTAAGTTCTCTCTTGGATTCTGAAGCTCCACAGATTTGTGTTTTAAGCTCTATGAGTTTGAGCAAATTTTCAATCCTAGTTGGTTTAAAAGTTAAGAGAGAACCTGTACTGAGTTTGGAATCAGATTAGATCTAGGATCAGATAGGATCTGATTATTAACCGGTTTAGCAATCCTCTTGCCTCTGTTTCCCAAAGTACTGGGATTGCAGGTGGCCCTTAATTGGATATCTTGAAACTCTTTCATAAAGGAAATCTATACATGGGTCATTACAAAAGTTTTGAGATACACAAAAATCAAGGAACAGAATATTCACAAGGATGGAAATAAATGACTCCTTCCCAGCAACACTGATAAGCCAAGCAAGTTGAAAGTAGCACAGGTGACTCAGAAAGGATGCTGTCAACTATGTTTCTTGGAAGTAAAATAATGGACCATAACACAGTCTATATCAAAGCTTTCATAGTGACCTATGTATCTGTAAAAAAGGAAATTTCTGTTTTTATAAGAGTATCTGAGAGAGAATACTTGAGTCACCGAAAACTCTTAACTTTATTCTAAGTTTACATGACAGATAATAGCTTTGTTCAGGGTACTTTTCCTGGTCATCTTGTCTTGACTGTAACGTTACATACAACCTTTTCCTCCCTTTGGTATGAGCAAATGATGGTACAATATTTAGGCCTCAAGTTTTAGCTCTGTACTTTCAAAACATAACTTTTCTGCCCTGTTTCACCTAAGAGTCATCATTTTAGAAGTCAAATCATTGCCTAGTTACTAACAACAGCTGCTTAGGGCAATAAAATAGCCAATTAAAAAATTGATATTCTGAATATATATATATATATATATATTCCAAAGATGACAAAAGTTCTGGTCTGTATGTCTGTGTGTCTATATATGTCATGCGTATGTAATTCATTAGCAAAATATGAAAAAGAGCTCTAAATAATTGGCTTTTAAAAAAAGCAAGTGCTTAAATCAAATATTTTTCATGAAAACAGGAAGGAACTCAAATGCCTTTTCATTCGTATTATGTGGGTAATCTTAGATAAATAAAACTAGTTTTTAAATTGCTATCAAAGATCAGATGTTTTAGGGTCATAAAACTGTTGCTTCTGTAATATTTTTAAACTTTGTTGCATTTGACTATGAGTTTATATTTCTGGTTTTGAGACTCTAGATTCTGGGGTCTGGCTGAGTGGCCATGTTCTCAGTCCCTAGACCAGCAGCTCTAAGGCACAATCTAGCCTATTGGCCTCTTGTCGCCCCTTAAACCCCCAACTGCCACCCCAGTTTTGACCCTGGGATATTCTGGGAAGAATTTGATTCTCCAAGGCATCCTGTCTTCTGTCTTGAACTTCCCACCAGATAAATGAATTGAGGACATCTTTGATGTGGCTATGTGAGACCTAGGAGGACCAGGAAAGACATTAGAGATGGTACCTATGTTGTGGTTTTGAAACTCTTTTCGGTAATTTAAGATCTTAAAGTCACGTTAAATGAAGCTAAAGAGGATAATCATAAAATGTTAGAGTCATTTATAAGACAAAATACTGAAACATTAATTGTTAAATATAAGTTGAAGTTTGTATACCTTGACATCTTATTTGTATATGATATAATAAACTAAATATATTTACTTTTTAAGTAATTGGCCTAAAAAGAATGAAAGATTTTATGCATTATCAAGATATCATCACTGTTGTCTTTATTGGGATTTTGACTAACTAAACAACTATATATAACTTTCTATATTGCTTTTGAAATCTTTTAGATGACTGTCAATCTTGCTTAAATGATCATTATTTTAGAGTAACTTATGATTCTATTTGAAAAAATGTTACAAGCCTTTGATATCTGGCAAACTTTCCAAAATCAAAATCCTAAATCCAGTCTCTTTGACCTCAAACTAGCTTTTTAAATATTGGGGCTACTGAAAGTCTAAGAGAGACATATTAGGCTTATTTGATATGTTAAAACTATATAGGAAACACTGCCAAATATGAAATGGTGTTTAATTTTCTTTGGTTTATGTTTGCATATATGTGTTATAATACATGTTTCAATATTGTAAAATTGAATACAGTGTATTAGTGTAACTCAGTGTATGTTATCAGTAATGATTATAGTTATTATGTTAAATTATTATATGCCACAGAAAACCAATTTTGTCATCCATAGGCAGTTATTATTTTATTTTGATTCTTATAAAAAAGTGTTTTTTTTTTAACAACTCCAAAGTTTGCTTCTTCAAGGAAAGTCACGGAAAGGCCTGACAAGTTCTCTTGAATACAGATTTCTGATAACTTTTGAGATTAAATGCCATTAGACTAAAACAAAGCAAACTGCTAGGATTTTAATTAAAAACGTGATATTTCCATAAGTATTGCTAACTTAACCTCAAACAGAACAGAAATCAGTCACGTGGGACTAAACCGATTTTAATGACTTTTTCTTTGAAACAGTACTAATTCTTTTTGTTTTGTTTTCCGCAAGTCAAGAAAACCTTTTTCCTTCTTTTGAGCTATTGATAGCTTACAACAAAGAATACCAGGGGTGCCTCCCAAATGTATGTACATTTTAAGAGATGTTATCCATATATTACTTTTGAAAGTTGAATTGAATTACCATAGCGACATGCTGAAAAGATGGTGTTAATCAAATGAATGCTAGTATAACCAAGTGAGAGGCTGGGCAGTCAAAGAAACTGTTGGTCGCACGGTTGTCTTTTGAAGAGTGCAAGACTATTTTGGAGTGGTATTTGAAATCTGAGAACACTGGAAATACAGCAACAATGGAATTGTGAGTGTGCAACAGAACCTCCAAGATGCCTCACAGTTGCCCTCATTTGTGATAAGTTTGAGACGCATGGTGCTGCAGGTGATGTACACAAGGGAAGATCCAGGAAGCCTCGCCCAGCAGCCACTTCTGCTGTGGTGATGGAACAGTTTGAACACTCGCCCGGGAAGTCTGCCAAACAATGTGCACGTGAGACAGAGTTAGCAGAAAGAGCATATGACACATTCTTAAAACAGCAAAATGGAAAGTTTCATCCCACGATTAGTATATGCACTGAGATGTGAGAGCTTACTACCTCAATGAGAATTTGCCAGGACAATGGCTAGGACAAAGAGATACGCACGCTAAGTCTCCCCACATTCTCCTGACTTGCCACCCTTTCACTTCTACCTGTGGGGGACCTTAAAGGATGTGGTGTACCTGAGAAAACCAGCTATGGTGGAAGTACTTCAGGAGGAAATTAAAATAGCACATGCAAAGATACAAGTAGACATTTTGGTCAACTTTGCTCAAATAGTAATTTGCCGTAATCAGGAGTGTCTGAGGGCTGATGGTAACCTTTTTTGAGCACCTTTTGTAATTGCAGAAGTTAAAGATGACTTGTATTCATTTTTTGTTATTGGTATATATTGAGTATTACAATTTTCATACAGTTTTTTCCTTAAAATGTGCATACATTTTTTTTGGCACCCCTTTTATATTTGTAAGCAAAATTTGGGATTTCTATCTACTTGATTTCCCCAGAATTTGAAAAATATTTTGAAGTTAATTTTAATTTATGCAATATAATTATTTATATAAGTTCAATAAAAACTGTATTCTTCTATAATGGGAAGATGCTAGTTATTTTACGAAGGCTTTAACTAGAATGGCATATTTTCAGAGGTGCCCAGACCCCATTAAGGAATTAAGGTTGACTTTATAAGACTGATTTAAAAAACCATTGAAAAACTGGCCAGCTACCTTATCAATAACATTTCCTGATCTGTGCTCCAGGAATCCCAAGTTTTGTTGGCACTTCCAGAAAAGAATCATTTACCCAATACATACAGGCAGCTGATGGCACAGATACACCCTTGGCTTGACTTGAGAGGTTTTCAAGTCTAACCTGAGATTCCTTATGAAAAAGTTCTCGCAAAACCAAGTGGGAAAAAAAAAAGGAAAACTGGATGCTGCAGTGAGGAGATGGCTCTTACCGTGTTGTGTGTGACAGTATGAGTGTGAGAACGAGTGTGTGTTTGTGGGTGGGGTTCTCAGCTTCCGGTTGCAGATGACTTCCCTCTCCCCTCCCCTCCCCGCTGCTGCTGCAGTGGCCGCTCCCTGGGCCACAGGAAATGAGCCATAAGGATAACATCGTGACATCCAGGTGGAGAGCAACGCTGCTAAACGGGCTCATCCTCATGCCCTGGACGGAAGACGCAGGGACCTCATTAAAGCCAGCGTTCACAGTTTGCGGGAGAGAAGGCATCCCGGGCCCAAACCCTCCCAACAGCCACGGGGTGTGTGCAGCACGTGCAAAGGACACGCTGGCTCTCCACACAGGCCGGCCAGATACTGCCCACCTGGAGCGGCAGGACGCCCTTCCGCAGCCCCAAGTCCGCGCACCGCAGAGGGCGAGGTCAAGTGCCCAAAGCAGACCAGCTACCCTCGTCAGACAGCAGCCTGAACACCGGGCCAAGGGCAGCGCGTTCTCTGCCTCGGATGGGAGATCGGACTCCAGCTCGGAGTCGGAGCCTGAGTAGCCCAGACAGGAAGGAACTCCGGACGGAGGCCGCTAAGCCCCTGGGGCAGGCCAGCGAGAGACTGTCTTCCACGTCCCATCCTTTCAGCTCATCGCTACAACCTTCAGATCCTCTACAGTTTCCTCTTTCTCCCTTTAAAAAAACTTGTATTTTTACGCAGAAGCTCTTGGACAGCAGCTCTCGTTCTCGTTCCCCATATCCACTCCCTGCTTTAAAAAAATGTGTTCCCTTCAGGGATTCCGTGTCAGGAATTCCTTCAGGAATTTTTAAGTCGAACAGCTCAGTGCGGCAGCTTTTTCTGTGGGGGACAGAGGGTGACCGGCCCTCTGAGCACAGAGCGTCCCGCACCCCGCCAGCCCCTCCAGGCCCCCGGGCAGGTGTCTGGAGGATGCCCCGCCCGCCTCTCCTCCCGGCCCACCCTCCCCTCTGGGAGATAGACTCTGGGGATCTGTGAAGTGCTGTACTTGGACAAGACAGCCGCGCTGGACTAATCAGATTTACCCCCTCTCCTTTTGGAAGGATTTTTTTTTTTTGGCCTTTTTCAAAAAAGCTATCGCTCCTATTAAAAGACCAGATCCTTCAAGATGTTTGTGGTATATTAGGAAAGTGAGGACAGATTTGCAGCGCAGTCTTTGGCTTGTTTCACTCCTGCTTCTCTCAGCCACCTGTTTAAGTTGGCAGTGCCAGGCTGACCAGGACGCGTGACACTCTGGGGGTGTGTATGGGAGATGATGGCACTGAAGTAGCAGCCTCCCAGGGGGTGGTTATTTGGGGTGGGACAGGGAGGGGGTACGGAGTGGGGTCGGAGGTTTTGTATTGAGGGCCAGTGATGACTTTTTGATACTTTCTGCTATTGAAATTTGAATCTGAGTGAATTATCCCCATTTCTGATGATGTTGATATCACAAAGCAACAGATTCATAAAGTAATGATCAAATCCTCCTTTCTTTTTGTGTATATTTGTAAGAAATGGAGAATACTGATTATGTATGTAAATACCTGTAAGTATCTGGATATACGTGCAGCCCAATGCAGACACTTCCTTGCCCTGGAACCTGTCTCCATTTTCTCATCCAGCCCTGGTTCTGGCTATTGTCAACATATCCCAGGAAGGGTTTTGTGTGTTTAGGCCTCATTTCTTGTCGATGTCCTACTCTGTTCCCAGCATTTGCTGATTTCTAACGTATACTCTGTAGTCTCAGTCCACGTTTGATTCCATTCCATGGAAATAAAAGTATGTTGTACATACTGCCAAAGAATTGTCGTGCAAGTTAAGTCTTCCCCACTCACTATAAGACTATAAATAAAAACTTATTTTATCCTTAAAAAATACCTACATGGCTAAAAATTATTTTTACTGCACTTTCTGCAAATAATCAGACCAAGTATAATGAGAATAAAGTTTATTTTGGTCAGTAAATTGGCCGTACTTGGTTTGTCCTTAATAAAAATAAAGAATTGGACAGCAAAAGGTAAGGCTCAGAAATAAGGAACTAGAGATCACTTATATTAGATTCTAGGTTTGTTTGTAGTGCCAGCTCTTGGAATGAGAGCCACAGCTGTTTAATGAAATGATCCGTTCAGAGAACTAAGAGCCTGGCCAAAAGATAGAGAATGATATATTCAGATTTGCTCCAATTTGATTTTTCCCTATGCTTCTTCATCCTAAGATAACCACATTGGGTTTAATATGTAAAACCTTTTAATTTCAAAGTGGGGACTGAAAGGATTTAGAAATATTTATCCCCAAATATATTTCTATGACATATTGTGGGATGGCTGGCACATAAGCATGTGTATGCCTGGATAGTCAGGCAGGGCTATATTTCCTGTTGGCCACAGAAGAGGGAATCAGTACGGTATTGAACACTACCTACCATACCTCTGAAAAAGTTAAAATTCAAATAGAAAACTTTCCCAACAAGCTGTATGGCTACAATGGGGCTCTCCATGATCCATACCAAATTGGTTTTCAAAAATACTCATTTGGACTACCCAGAACTTCAGATCAGTTCTGCAGGGGTTCTTGAAGCTGGGTGTTATGTGTCTTGTAGTCCACAGTTCACTTAATTATTGTGCTAAAGTTGGAAATAAGAGCGGCAATGCTCTTATCATGTAAACCTTAGACTTGAAACTTGGCACTCATAAATATCTGCACATGACTGCCAAATGGTTTCAATGATTTTGCCCTGGACACCTCCCTGGCTGTGCCCTGTGCCAGCCTGAAGAATCCAGAGTGGTTGTCTGTCCTTTCTCTTCTCATTTGTCCACACCTCAGGAATGAAGTTGGGTAAAGGCCTGGGGGGAGGGAATTGAAACCATCCTTACAGATTGATGAATGAGTAAAGGCCAGAACTAGAGTCAGGGCCCCAAAATTCTGTGAAGGAACAGGCTTAGCTAAAACTTATAATGCTAACCAGCCACTGTCCTTTTGTTTGCTTCTGTGTGGTTGCTACTCTGGAGTGCACAGCTGGTGGCTGTAAAGATTTCCTAACTTTCTCCATAGATGCCACCCACATTGGGAAACCTAAAAGTAGTTTCTAAGGTATCTTCCAGGTACTGCATTCCAGTGGACTGACTGACCCACTCATACTGGCAACCCAGACCAAGGAACTTACTCAACTGGACTTGTGACTCCCCTACCCAAGAACCTGGTCTTGCATTCCAGTGGATTGACTCCTCACGCAGGCTGGTTGCTGAGGAACTGATGGTTCTGCAGTGAACAATTGACAGATCCTGATTGCCTAATCCTCTACCCACCAAAATGTCGTTAAAAATTTTATCTCCCAAATTCTTAAAGAGGCAGATTTGAGAAATTTCTCCCATTTTCCCACTTAGCACAATGTGGAATAAACTCGTTCTCTTCTGTAAACCGTTCTGTCTCTGGGTATTGCCTTTCTCTTGGGCAGCGGCCAGATAAACCCGGATGGGCAGCAACAAGAAGGTCAGGAGCTCCCTTGTTCTACCCAGCCCCTACTTTTAGGGCAGAGGCTCTACCTCAGGAATGGCATATTGAGAACACTTGGGCCATGAATACCATTTGTAAGATGGCTCTTATGTGCCTGGAGAGGCAAGTTGCTAAGAACAAAGGCTAAAGCTCCATAAACTAATCTGCTCCTAAAGCAGGGTTATCTCTTGGAGAGAGGGAAGCCATCATTTCCACCCATCTCTGGAGATTTTGCCCAGGGAGAAAGCCAAGCCTTTAAGAACAGAGAGCTCTTGGGCAGTGCCTGTGGCTCAGTGAGTAGGGCACCCCAATATATGGAGGGTGATGGGTTCAAACCCAGCCCTGGCCAAACTGCAACAAAAAAATAGCCAACTGTGGTGGTGGGCGCCTGTAGCCCCAACTACTTGGGAGGCTGAGGCAAAAGAATCACCTAAGCCCAAGAGCTGGAGGTTGCTGTGAGCTGTGATGCCATGGCACTCTACTGAGGGCGACAAAGTGAGACTGTCTCTAAACAAACAAAAAAAGAACAGAGAGCTCTGAAGCTCTTTCCCAAAGAACAGACTTTATTTAAAATAAATAATGTGGGAGTGGAGGTCTAAGGATACTCTCGAAAACAGTGGAGGTATGAGTGGTAAGTAATTAAGAGAAGGCTGATAGGTGCATGATAGATACAAGTTAACTGTAGCTGGGATACCAGAGAGAATCAGGGAAAGGTACAAGATCCCTCCTAGGATCAGAACAAACCTCAAACGCTGATCTCAAAAACAGCCCTTTTAAAGGAGCTGAAATTTAATTAGAGCAGATGTGGAACAATTTATACCTAATCAGCTATCAGTTACTGAAGTTTAAAAGCTGAGAGTACTTATGGAAAGAGACAAAAGACCCCCCCTTTCTTTGAGACAGTCTCACTATGTCACCTTTGGTAGAGTGCCGTGGCATCACAGTTCGCAGCAATCTCAAACTCTTGGGCTTAAGCGATTCCCTTGCCTCAGCCTCCCATGTAGCTGGGACTACAGGTGCCCGCCACAACACCCAGCTATTCTTTTGTTGTTGTTGTTGTTGTTGTCGTTGTTTGGCAGGCCCAGGCTGGGTTCGAACCCACCAGCTCTGGTGTATGTGGCTGGCTTCCTAGCCCCTGAGTTACAGGCGCTGAGCCAAAAGAGCCCTCTTAAAATGATAGTCATCCCAGGGTAACACTGCATGCCTAAGGCTGTGACCTTTGTGGATTACACACTATGGCCAAGTGAGATTTATCCAGGAATGCAGGTTTAGCTTAACATCTGAAGATCCATTAATGTAATATGTCAATAGAATAAAGGACAAACTGTATAAGATCATAACAATAGATATATAAGGAGCATTTCACATAATTCAACACCCTTCATGATAAAAACATTCAACAACTCATAAATAGTGGAAAATTTTCCTAAATTGATAAAGGGCATCTGCAAAAGAATCTTCAGGTAACATCATACTTAATGGAGAAAGACTGAATTCTTTGTAGGATCAGGAACAAGACATAGGTGTCTTTTCTTCCCGATTCTATTCAATTTTGTACTGGAGGTTCCTGGCAGGGAAATTAGCAAGAAATTGAAAAAAGATTGGAAAGGAAGAAATGAAACTATCTCTATTCACATATAAAGTCCTATGGAATCCACTGAAAATTGTCAGAACTCATAAATACAGGATCAATATACGAAAATTGATTGTGTTTCAATACTCTTGCAGTAAATAATCCAAAAATTAAATTAGAAAAATGATTCCACATACAATAGTATCCAAAAGAATAAAATACTTAGTAATAAATTTAACAAAAGAAAGACAAAATTCATATTCTAAAAGCTATAGAATGAGATTAAAGAAGATCCAAATAAATGGAAAAATCCCATACTTATGGACCAGAATACTTAATATTGTTAAGGTGGCAATACTTCCCAAATTGATCTATGGCATCACATAATCCATATCAAAATTCTAGCTGGCTTCTTTGCAGAAAATGGCAAGCTGATGATAAGTTTCATATGGAAATTCAAAGGGCCAAGAATATCCCAAACAAATTTGAGAATGCAGAGCAATGTTGGAGGACTCATGCGTCCTGATTTCAAAACTTAACTACAATGCTATTGTAATTAAAGTAGCACAGTATTGGCATAAGGATACACATATAGACTAATGAGATACAATAGAGAGAACAGAGAGCCCAGAAATAAACCTTTATGTACATAGTCAATTGATTTTCAAGGAGGATACCAAACCTATTCAGTGAGGCAAAGACAGTCATCTCATCAACAAATGATGTTGGGAAAACTGGATATCCACATGCCAAATAATAACCTTGGACCTTACTCCCAATATATATTATTTGTAAATTGTATATGCTATATAAATTAACTCAAAAGGGATCAAATAACTATACATAAGAGCAAAAATTATAAGGCTCTTATAATAAAATGTTGGGGCATGTAGGGACAAATCCATGACCTTGGATCTGGCAATGATTGCTTAAATGTGACTCCAAAGTATATTTTTTTGTGCATCAAAAGACACTATTAAGATAAGATAACCCATAGGAATGGGAGCAAATATTTTCAAACCATACATCTGATAAGATTCTAGCATCCAGAATATAAAATGAACTCCTATAAGTGAAAAAAAACTAAACAACTTGTTTTAAAAACTGGGCGTATATCAATTAGCTTGAGTGAGCAATGTATACATATTTTGAATCATGTCATATTGACAGATATATATATAATTAATTGATGTAATTAATATGAAATGGGAAAAGAACTTGAATAGCTATGTTTTTCAAGATGATATAACAATGGCTAATGAGCACAAGAAAAGATGCTCAATATCTCTCATCATTAGGGAAAGGAAAATCAAAAAAACAAAGAGAGATACCATTTCACACCCACTAGGATAGCTACATTAAAAATATCAGAGGAAAATGATGAGGGTTGGTAAGGTTGTGGAGAAACAGGAACCATCATACACATTGCTGGTAGGAATGTAAAATAGACCAGCCACCATGAAAAACAGTCACTTCCTCAATAAATAAAACAACATTATCATTGTGTTTAACCATTCTACTTTTGGGTCTTGTAGGTTTTACTAAGACTGAGATGTGGAATGACAGGAGGCTTTGATCTGGCTTGTCTTTCAATATTTTGACTCTGGCTGCTGGGTGGAGAATAAACCATTAAGAGGCAAACACAGACACTATAAGACCAGATAGAAAATGACTAAAATAATCCAGGAGAGAGAAGATAAGAGCTTGAGCAGAGTGGTGGCACTAGAAGAAGTAAATTTTTTTTTTTCGGTAAGACTGAAAGTGTTTGCTGACAAATTGCATGTAGAATTTGAAAGAAAGCAAGGGCTAAAAGGCATCAGTGAATTTTAGGACTAAATAACTTGAAGAATGGAGTTGCCATGGAGAAAAAGTAGAGAATCTGGCTATGTGCAAAGAGAGGGCAATGAACATTCAGGGATCCTGAAACTAGAAATACTGAAACTTAAATTAAATCTTAAATTAGAGAAGCATCAGGATAAGGATGGTTTTTATAAGCTTGATACAGAAAGAAATCACTTAGGAAGCTAAGAAAGAAGTCCAGGAATCCAGCCCTCAAAGCATGTCCACATTTAAACACTGGGCAGATGAAGAACTAGGAGAGACTGAGAAGGAATGCAAGGTGGAGGAAACTAGCCACGTGTGGAGTGCAGGAAGCCAAAGGGAAAAAAACAAATGCTTTAAAGAGAGGTTCTCAACTGCGACAGATGCTGCTGATGGGTCCTACAAATGAGAACTGAGAAGTCACTACAGTTCTAGCAACGTGGATGTCACTGCTCATCTTATGAAGGAGAGTGGTGGAGGTGAAGACAGAAATCAGGTTAAGTTCATGAGTCACCAGAAGGAGACGCACTGCTGACTCTGGGTATAATTAATGTTTCAAAGAATTTGCTGTAAAACAAGCAGGTAGCTTTCTCTTTGCCACTGAGTTAAGCAATTTTTTCAAAGTTAAACTCAAGCTTTTTTTTTTTTTTTTAAGACTTCTTAGATTTATCCCATGCTCTTTCCATGTGGCCAGTTTAGCATGTATATGTTAAAGCCATATAGCTTTCTAAGGAGCTTTAAGATTCTTGACAGACTCAGAGTTCTCAAACTGCAACAAGGCATCATGAGGTACCAGAGTGAGCATTTGGTAAGTATTTATTCAATACATGAATAATGAACTTTTAAGTAATCACTATTTAAAAATCAATTTATGGAGATAACTTATAATTTTTTCATTTACCAACAAACATACCCATTTTTCCCTAAATACTGATGTAGTTAAACAGGCACCAAAATGATACTTTGTATTATATAAGATAAATTAAGCAAATTAGTTTAATACATATATTTAAGCAGAAACAGGGCACTGCATTATGTTTAGGTTGAAAAAACTCTCAAAAATATTATATTCTATTTCATAGTGTTTTCATCTTTTATGAAAGGAAAACAGTGATATTTCCACATAGCACTTCAAATTTAATCTCCCCAACCTAGACTTCCTTATGGTCTTCCCCAATTCCAATTAATGGCAAAGTGCTCAGGCCAAAAGCCTCAGTCATTTTTTAAAGTTTTAATGAAAAAATTAATTGAGTTACCAGACTTCAGGCTATACTATAAATCTATAGTGATAAAAACCAGCACGGTACTGGTACAAAAACGAAGAGGTGGATTTATGGAACAGAAAAGAGAACCAAGAGATGAACCCAGCCACTTATTGTCACTTGATCTTTGACAAGCCTATAAAAAACATTCAGTGGGGGAAAGACTCCCTATTTAACAAGTGGTGCTGGGTGAACTGGCTGGTGACCTGCAGAAGACTGAACCTGGACCCCCACCTTTCACCATTAACAAAAATTGATTCTCACTGGATAAAAGATTTAAACTTAAGACAGGATACTAAAAAAAATACTAGAAGAGAGGGCAGGGAACACACTTGAAGAAATCGGCCCGGGAGAGTATTTTATGAGGAGGACTCCCTGGGCAATTGAAGCAACACCAAAAAGACACACACGATTTTATGTCACATTACTAAACATTGGACTAAAGTGATAATGAGGTGACCCAGATGATATAATTATAGAAAATAAGCTTGGAAATATAATGAGAACATAAGTGAGATTTACTGCATCGCGAAGTTGAGACTGATTATATGATCTTAAGGAAATGAAAAAGTGCAATGAAGTAACAGCCATTATATAGTTTCATAAAGATAGACATGTTTTTAATAAAATTACATAATTTTCATGATGCAACGAACTCAACCTTTTGTGGATGAAGCATGAGAGACGTGATCAATGATTTGCATCATTACAGGCCACTTGAAGACAACTAATCTTCTACATTCTAGGCATTTATAATGGGAGCTACTGTATTATACAAGATTCATTGCCTTGCTGATGTGGCTAACGAGTGATAAATAACAATAGACTCGGTGGACTTTGGAGTGAAAACACAGACTATCTACACACCATTAGGCATTTTATTAAATCAATCCCAACCCCAGAGCCTTAGAAGTTTTGAAGATCAGTTTTCTTTAAGAGATTTGTACATCTGAATTTACATCTGAATTTTTAAAGTAGTAAGGGAGTAAAGTGAGTTTGAAGCAAATTACCTTATAGATTCTCAACTTATCAATGTATTCTCTTCTCGAACTAATCTACTTGAGGATAAGGCAACAATTCATGGAACTATAAAGCTCGTTTTTTTCCATCTCACTTTCATGAGCATCATTCTCCCACTCCCACAAAACAATGATGTTACTCTAATACTCTGGATCTTAGATTAAGGTATCGTGTATTGTTTATATTTTTTAATTTTCTGTATATTCTGATGTTTGCATATCTTTATAAACTTTTCAGGCTGGGGAGAGACTGCCCATCTAGGAATAGCCTCTTCTTAGAGATAGCAAAGGGTCCAGCCAGGACACCTTTGATATGCCTGCCCACTAATCCACAGCCATCCCTTCTCTGTCTCTGCCATCCAGGCGACGATATTCCTCTGCCTTACCTACCCAGGTGCAGACAGCAGAAAGCTAGAGACCACCCCTGTTGTCCAAAGCCTTCTGGAATGATTCAAACTACCCACTTCTAAACTTGTTACTCTGTCCTGCTTTGCCCTTTCCGTGGAAACTCCCGTAAAGGCCAGTGCCTCTGCTCTACTCTGGCTTAGGACCCTACGGCCTCCGACTGACACTAGTGCTTTCTATTTGTCCTGCACGGAGTAGTGTGACTCGCAAGGCTGAGGTGCCACCATACCTCCTTACTTTGTCTTAGAATTAGAATTCAGATTTGGGGGGTTGCTACTAGAATGCATGTTAACGTGCTATTTCGATTGAGAAACAAAGTCAGCTTTTTATTTCCAACAGGATGATTAGGTGAAGGGCATGACACAGACCAGCCATTTATGTCACTTCCCATCATTGAATGAATTAAATGTACAGCTTCAGAATTCTGAGATGAGTGATATTAAAAATGACTGATAAGCTAGAATCATTGTATCAAAAACATCATATTGACTGTGTTGAATATTAGCAGTATTTGAAAATTTTCACCTTTTTATATGGATATCAGATAAAAGAAGGTGTTTCTAAACAAATGATTTAGAAACATAAGTAACTTTCATTTCCTAAATCTTGGTGAAACTTTCTGTTGTAATTTTATGAATTACGTACCTTTTGTTATTAGGTAGGAAATTTATTTATCAGACAGGGAATCGAAAAAGGCTTTGCTTTAAACAAAATTGAGGAAAGATTTGAGTCAGCATTAATATAATTTTGATAAGAGATCACTTTGAGTTTTTTCTGAGACATAATGTCAAACTTTGTGAGACATTATTCATCCTTTTTCTTATTTATGTGGACAAGTTTTCCCAGATTATCTACTTATAAAAATGAAAAAAGAAAAGAATTAATACTACGTCCAGTCTCATTTGAATTGTAACTGTTATTTTCAAATGAGCTATATGGGGCAAAAAAGACCCGAACGAGCCATTTTTATTCCCCTTTAAAAATTTGTGAAAAATTTTAGATACAATTGTCACCAACTTTTAAAAGTCAAAGAGGCGCTATTCTAACTCCACTTCCACCCATGAGGTGTGAAGAACGTGATGTCCACGGCTGATCTCACGCTTGGCCTGCGGTGGCAGAGTGAGCACATGTGCTTTCCTTCTCCAGCCTCTGCACCATGCAGAGTTGGCAGATGAGCATAATAACACCCAGGACAAAAACTCCAGAAATATTTGTGGCATTTATCTAATGACTAATCCCTGACTATTTCCCGGTGCCAGAGTTCTTTGTCAGTGCTTCCAGTTTGCAGCTCATTTTTTTTTCCTGTTATCAGTTAACATTTTCTACCTAATGACATCCCTGTCATTGGCTCGTAAGAAAAATCCACCATTTGATCTGTATTTTTTATTTTCTAGTAAGCATCTGTAAGTGTTCAATTCAGTGAGACTTCATAAATAAAAGCAGTCTTATAATGACCACAACATCCATGATATGGAACATTTGTATCTTCCCAAAGTTTATGTATGTTTCTATAATGTAGCCATAGTGATTCTAAATAAATCTTTTCTTCAATGTATAACATAGTTTTCTAAATTGTAAATAAAGAACCTGCATTCACATTGTTACACTTTCTATTTAACATTACATAGATTGTTTATATGTATACATGTAAAATATATGTTTAGTACAAAAACACAGGAAGAAACAATAGATTTTTTATCTCATGAGGTCATCAAAATATTTCTTAAATATACACCATCTGACAATTACTACAACAGTTATAATAAGGAATATTTCTATCATGCCAAAAGATTACTCTTGATAATCACTGATCTGCTTTCTGTTACTATAGTCTTTCCTTTTTCATAAATCATAAAGCATGTACTATGTGTGTGGATTCTTTCAGTTAGGACAATGCTTTAGAGAATTGTTCATGTTGTTGTATGGTAGGATCTCATTCTATGGATAAGAAGAACATCCATCTGATTCTGCAAATCAAAAGTTAAAGGATTTCAAGTCCGGCTCAGGGGCTCACGCCTATAATTCCAGCACTCTGGGAGACCGAGGTGGGTGGATCGCTTGAGCTCAGGAGTTTGAGACCAGCCTAAACAAAAGGGAACCCTCATCTCTAAAATTAGCTGGGCGTTGTGGTGGGCACCTGTAGTCTCACCTACTCAGGAAGCTGATACAAGAGAATCGCTTGAGCCCAAGAGTTTGAGGTTGCTGTGAGCTCTAGAGCGATAGGGTGAGATTTTTGTCTCAAAAAATATATATATATATAGAAGATTTGAACAGATAATTCATGTCAGAAGCCTATGGCAAATAAACATACAAAAGTCTCCACAATTAGTTATTAGGGAAAAATAAATTAAAATTTAAATGACCTATAACTTTATACTGATCAGAATGATGAAATTTACGAGACCACTAGTATCAAGTGTTGGAAAGATGGTGGAGCTTTTAAAAATTGCTACCAGAAATGTAAAAGGACGCAACATAAAAGGAAACTGTTTATTCTTTGGAAAACAGTTTAGTGATTTCTTATAAAGTAAAGCATATGCTTAACCTATGGTCCAGCAATCCCACTCTTAGGTTTTTACCCAAAGAAAATGAAATCATTTGTGTATAGATGTCATAGCAGCTTTATTCATATAAGCAAATGAATGAAAATGGCTCAGCCATCCAACACCTAGTAACAGATAAACAAATGGAGGTAAATACTCTATACTCAAATGTTGACTCATTTGCCTATTAATTTATGGAAATTTGTATTTATTTTATTTCTTACTAGGTGTAGATAATAAGTTACGTAAGATGGGACTCTTGTCTAAAGGCCAATAGTCAGGAGGGAGACAGACAAATAAACAGAGAAAATAATTTGATAAGAGCACTTGCTGCAAAACTAACAAACAACAACAAAAGAACACAATGATATATATGAGGAAACCAGAGGCAATTCAGGCTTACTGCAGGGGAACTTTTAAGCACAAATGGATTATAAATGAATCCAGAGAGGAAAGCAGGGCCTGCACAATAACAGCACTTAAATGGCATGTTACAGGTGGTGGAGCTTTCAATAGTTTTCAGCAAGAAAGTAATCATCTCGGTACTTTCCTTATGTGTGACTTCCATCCAAGTTCTCAAGAAACTTTATTCGATAGCCCAGAATCATTCAAATTGTGGGCTATTTTACATAATTTTTTTACATTTTTATACCAAATTATGTAACACCTGATTTCACTAGTTTACTAAATCTTTTGTTTTTTCATATTTGATTTTTGTGTGTTAATTTACTGCTTTATTGTACTGGAACCCTCTGCCTCCAACACCAAGCAGCCTTCCAAATTAACACTACTTTCAAACAGTTTGTAGTATTTGTATTCCATAATGTAACAACAGTAAATTATATTAAATCTCCCTATCCTTCTTGTACCTTAGTTTTGTACATTATATATTAATAACCAGTATCCACATTCTTACATTTTTATTAGTAGTACATAGATTGTTTATATGCTATATATCTAATATGTATTATACATGCATGCATACACATATTATTGACTTCAGAAGAACATAGGAAAAAAAGAAACAATAGGTTTTTATTTCATGGAGAAACCAAAATAGTCAATATCTCATTAGATGTTTTCATTAAAAAAAGAAATATATGTAGGATAAGCTGAGCGGATACAGGGAATTAGGTAAGGAAGGTGGAGATTGCAATGAATTTATAAGAATATAATATGGAAATGCTCCTTCTTATTTTTGTTAAGATTATCCAACATTTTCATTTTGTCATTTGTAAAAGGAATTTCTTTTATATGTTAATATATTTTTCTTGAAGCCCTTGCTTATCTTTTAGTTTGCAGCTCATGCTGCCTGGACCTGTTTAACATGTACTTGTTATTATACGGCCAGGTTTGGTTAAAAAAGTTTGGATAGCACAGTTCTTTAAATTCACTGAAGTATCTTTTTAAAGAGCTATTGCAGTTATTTATTGCTTCGTTAAAAGCCATTGCAAACTTAACAGTTCATAAAATAGCCATTCCAATATATCTCACAGATTCTGTAGGTCACCAATTTAGGCAGGGCTCAGCTGAGCAAATCTTATGTTCCTGAATCATAAGGACAGTGAGACCGCATGGTAATATTCAGCTAGTGAATGAGCTGCTCTGAACCATCCAAGAGGCTTCACTCATGTGACTGGGAATAGAACGGAGGCTGTGCTTGGATAGTCTGCTGACCAGTGTGCTATGTGAGGATAAATTGGCACTGCATCTGGTCTCCGGCTTCTCCCAGAGTGACAATACACTGGGAAGCTTTTATGAGAACTGGCATTGCATTAAACCCACCATAAACTAATGGTTGACCTTCCCAGTCAGTCCCAGACCTTCCCAGTTTCAAGGAAAGAAATCTGATGAATCCAATCAGAATGGTGTGGCCCTTTAAAATCTAATTTTGTTTTGATAAAGTTCAACAATATGTCTCACTTCTGATAGCTTTTCTTGTTCAATTTAAATACTTTAGATATTTTATGCAACAAAAATGTTTTAAATGATTATGTCTTATTATGAATTTTTCTAAAATATTTTATATAAATATCTATCTCCACTTTTATTGGCAAATGAAATAAAGAGAAATCTACAATTATGCCTATACCCAAGATGTGCTCCCTCTGATAAGCCTAATCCACAGAAATAAAATAATATACATCAGTATTATTTTTCCCATTGGTACATGTCTATTAGACTCCCAACATACATTGCATGTGGTACGAAAGGGCACACAAAGGCAGAAATATTCTCTTCTATAAATTTACATGTGGCCTGTGCAAACAATACTTAAACTTCCATCTGAAGAAGTTTCACCTTTATATCTAGGCAATAATTTTTTATTTATGGAGAAGTAGCAGGGAAGTTATGTCTCATGCTTTTACAATCAGTGAAGACTTTCCACTTAAGAACATTTCTATATAAATGTATTTGTTTGATTTTAAGCAACAGAAACTTTTATACAAAAAAAAATGAGAGAAAAGCTAAAATGGCATGTCTTAGAAGAAGGAAATTATTGTTTCATGTTTATACTCATGCAAAAACATTTTTTGAAATAGAGGCTTTAGAGTATTTGACTTAGAATTTTTCTACAAAGATGGAACGGTGTATAAAAGAGAGAGGAGAGGAAGATCTGAGAAAACCTTTGTGAACTTATTATTTTCCTTAGAGCCAGGGCTGAACAAAAGCAGCATTTGAAGAAAATTAATGTGAATGAACCATTAGGGAAAAATCAGCTTTATAAAGTAAACACCTTTCAGCATTGTCTTAAAAATTAAGAGAGAGGTCAGGATGAGAAAAATTGTTTGCCTTTTATAAAAAGCAAAATTTCTGGGAAATGTGCATAATCAAAAACAGTGGGTAAGAAAAATTAAGTTTTCTTTTATAATTATTTTATAATAGTTTGTGTCTTTCCTGCAAGTTAAAAAAAAAGCTGAGGACACATGCAGGGGGGGTGGAGCAAGATGGCAGCCGAGTAACAGCTTCCTTGCAGCTGGGCACGATGAGACTGGGGAAAGAGGACTTCAGGCATCTCTGGCAGGCAGGATCTTCCCAGGAACTTCCCCTTGGGGACACAGGGAGACAGCGTGAGGCTTCTGGACACCCTGAGCAAGGCAAAAGCGGCAGAGACTGGGCAAGTAGTTGCGTCTGTTCATTCAGTCTGATCCTGTCGGCAGCTGTGGGTGGGATAACAGTGGGACTGCAGGCTGGAAAGGTCTTGCCTGTGAGCTGTTTGGGTTTCTTTTGGACTTGGCACTCGGTTGAACTGCCTTGGGAGAACTTGGGCAGGAGTGTGGGGGTTTTTGAGTGTTGCCTGGGGCCCCAGACTAGGCCAC
>CAUYRH010032640.1:0-10669 GCA_963574655.1 Perodicticus potto | reverse complement strand
CCCGGCCATTTTTTGGTTGCAGCCGTCATTGTTGTTTGGCGGGTCCAGGCTGGATTCGAACCCGCCAGCTCAGGTGTACGTGGCTGGCGCCTTAGCCCGTTGAGCCACAGGCGCCGAGCCAGATCCCCAGTTTTTAGAATACTCAACCCAAATTAAAATCCTCAAGAAGTATCAATTAGGTAGAACAATGAATTCTTAACGATAAATTATCTTCTCATTGCCAAATAAATAACACCTAATTTAATTCTCCAGAATTCGGACATATACTATCACATTTAAATAGTTTAAGCTCTATATTTTCTTTTTCTTTTTAAGTTCTGTATTTTCAAAGAAGAAATTTCCAAAACACGGACCATTCTCCCATATAACTTTAGAACTGTTTTTATCCAAAGATCTACAACACCCTATCCCCAAGGGTCTTTCAAGTAACTGTCTAAAAGCACATATGTACTTTTTCAAAAATTGCTAGAAACACATTTATGGTCTTCAAATCCAAACTAAACTAGGAATTTTATTTATTTATTTTTTCAGACTCTCACTCTGTCATCCTTGGTAGAGTGCCAGGGCATCATAGCTCACAGCAACCTCAAACCCTGGGGCTCAAGTGATCCTCTTGCCTCAGCCTTCCAAGTAGCTGGGCGTACAGGTGCCCGCCACAACACCTGGCTATTTATTTTTTTCAGAAATGGGGTCTTGCTCTTGCTCAGACTGGTCTCAAACTCCTGAGCTCAGGCAATTCATCTGCCTCGGCCTCCTAGACGGCTAGAATTACAGGCATAAGCACCATGCCTGGCTGAGACTAGAAATTTTAAAATTTTCCAGGTAATATCTGAAACTCTAAAATAATTTTAAAACTCGTACCTATCCCTTCTCCCCACCAATCCTCAGAAAACCAACATTTGACTATCAAACTTCATGACTAAGTCACAATTGACAATTTCAGAAAGTTAAAACTGCGAAAAAGAAGTTCAAATAACCAAGGAATTTGCAGCATTCCTTGCTTGCAAAGGAATATGAACAAAACATATAAACAAATATCTTCATTTCATACTCTGATCATTAACACACCACACGATTTCACTTAGACTAGACTTCTGCTAGCTTTTTGAGATATTGGGGGTTTTGTTTTGGATAGTTTTGTTTTTTGAGACAGGGTCTTGCTCTGTCCTCTAGGCTGGAAAATGGTAGCATGATCATAGTTCATTGCAACATCAAATTTGAGGATATTCTGGAAGTCCTTTCAGTTAATAAGTTGCACCAAAAAACCCCAACAATTTTAGTAGTATAACATGTAATTCCTCTGTCTCCTTTCTGCTCCAAGAGAGGGTTTGGACAGATGTCCCAAGCATAAACACACCAATGATTTCCAAACTCCAACCTGGAACTGATATATGCCCAGGATGAAGTTTGTGTGGTTTTTAATCAATGTATAAAGTACAACAAAGAAAATGAAGACATAATTGAATTTTTCACAAAGCTAAATGTATTCAAGGACTTGTCCTTTACTATAAAATTATGTCCTTCGTGTTTTAAAATGTCTTTTCTTTTATGAAATTATGGTAATAGCAAATGGTATCTTTAACATACTTGGTAAAATACAAGTTGGCAAGAATGTATCTAAATAATGTAAAAATGTTACTATTCATAAAATGCAAACATGTATAAAGCAAATATCGATGGTCTGAAGAGGGAACAAAGTTTCTACAAAGAATTGGCCTTGGGCCATGTAATGCCAAACCCACATTTTTAGAAGCTTATATTACAACAAAACATTAATAGCTAAACAGTAGCAACCTTTGCCCCTATTCCACTCTAGTGAAGGCTAAAACTTTTTTGCAGTGTTACCCTTAACACTTGTGTCACCTTTCAATTCTGAAATTGTTTCAGCTAGTTAATTACGAACATAAAATAACTGAGCCATGTTAACCTATTTTCACAGAAGACTGTAAAGACAGAACAAGGTAGAATGATATATCAAGGTATCTTAGAGCCCACAAGACAACAAAGTGTGTAAGAAAAATAAATGATTTAGACACAGCATAACAACCAAGATGAGTGGAAATTTAAAACCACATGCTCAGTATAAATTATAAGCTGCTTAAATTAAATCCAGATAAAGTTTTTTCACAAAAACAAAATAGGGCTGGTTTCTAAAGCAGCCTACATGGGCCTATTAACTTAGATTATCTAAGAAGTACTCCTAACTCAGAATTTAGAAGCATCTCTTTTTCTCGTATGACTAAATATGGAGGATAGACATTGGATGCTCCTAAAGAAAATGTTAGGAGCTGGTGTGGTGGTTCACGTCTGTAATCCCAGCACTCTGGGAGGCCAAAGCGGGTGGACTGCCTGAGCTCACAGGTTCGAGACCAGCCTGAGCCAGAGCAAGACCTCACCTCTAAAAATAGCTGGGTGTTGTGGCGGGTGCCTATAGTCCCAGCTACTTGGGAGGTTAAAGCAAAAGAATTGCTTGAGTCCAAGAATTAGAGGTTGCTGTCAGCTAAGACCCCATGCCACAGCACTCTATCAAGGGTGACAAAGACAGACTCTATCTCAAAAAAAGAGAAAAGAAAATCTGTTAAATTTCCCTTATTTGTTAACAAAACAGCAATTCCTATATCACTTTGATGTTTACATAAAAAGAAAGCACCTCTCTAAATTATCTACTTCCTATTATTCCAAATTGAGAAACGAAGGGAAGTTACTCTTCCTACGGCCACAAGCAAGGGTCCTGAAGTTCAAAGATAGGATCATTCTGAAACTGGGTGATGGCAAATTACACATCTTTCATGAGTGTGGTAAAATAACATAAATTTACCACTTTTGTTATTTTTAAGTGTACAGTGCAGTAGCATTAAGTAAATTCACAATGTGTGCAACCCAAGTCATGTATTTTATCCTGGGCCCCCAAGGATTCTATAGGCTGTTCATGGTATGGTTTCATTTGTACGAGAATCTATTTTTCCTTCACATTCCTCGACCTTTATCTTTTTTCCTTGTCATATCATTATCCCCTAAACAACACAGTAACTGTATAATTGTTTACATTGCATTTACATTGTATTAGGTATTATAAGTGGTCGAGACATGGTTTAAAGTGTACATACCATTTTGCATCAGTGACCTGAGCATCAGCAGATTTTGGTGTCTGTGGAGGTCCTGGAACCAATCTCCCACAGACACTGAGGAACGATAGATACTTGCGTAGTAGCATTCTCCCTCATCAACAGATACAGAACACTTTGCTCTCATCAATAAATATGGAATGTAACAGCTTTTGCACTCATCAATCTGCTTCATATGGCTTTATCCTAGCAATAAACAATTTACCACTGCCCCTGCTGCTTATTAATTTTTCAAAATGTTAGAGCATTTGAGTGAACCTGGGACATTCACACATTACCACGAAGCAATCACTCTGACAAAACTGCACTTGAACATTGCAACTGGTTATTTTTTCTTTAAGGCTTACACATATAAGAACACCAGTTCTGCCAAAGGAAACTATCAATTTCCCTATAAATTTGTCAGCTGTTTTTTTAACAAAGAGATTGTTTCATAAGTGAGAAAACACAGATGTCTCAGGTTTCATCTCTATAGCTAACCTGCTGGACAATGGGCATCTGTCTCACCTGCCTACTCAGTACTACAGAGACAGCACTCAAGAAATGCTGACCGTAGCTATCATCACAGACTTAATAATTTTTTGACTTTACAACAGTGCAAAAAGGGTACACATTCAAAAGAAACCAGAATTCAAGCACGCATACAACCATTCTGTTTTTCATTTTCCTTACTGAGGAAATTACAAGAGATATACAACACTTTATTATGAAACAGGCTTTGTGTTAAATGATTTTACCCAACTGTAGATTACTCTAAGTGATCTGAGCACATTTAAGGGTAGGCTAGGCTAAGCTATGTTTGGTATATGCATTTTGACTTAATGATATTTGCAAATAAAAAATTGATTTATTGGGATGTTACCCCATCCCAAGTCAAAGACCATCTGTACTAATTTATTCACCTCTTGAGTTGTATGTGGGGGAAATACACCTGGATGATGCTAAGAATACAGCTCTCAGGATACTCACTACCAGACAGAACCACCACCAAATGGGAAGCTGCCCAAAGCTCTGGAATGGGCTCAAGTTCTACTCAGCAAACATACTAATCAGTTTTCGAGCTGTAGTAATATTTAGAACAATTTGCACCATAGTTCATTTCACAGAAATTACTTTGTAGCTTCAGAAAACCTCTGTGAAATCCTAAAAACCAGCACAACTTTAAGACTCACCTTCATGCTGTGGTCTAGGAGACACACACTCAGGAACTCATGTCAAACTGAAATCCTCTCTCAGCAACTTACTGTTAGGCCTAGCGCAGTGAGCTATTTACATTCTATAAACTCAGGACCATGACTATCTTGCACATAAATAGGCCTTAATTATTACTTACTTATCAGTAACCCTTACTTATGACTCCCTGAACCCCCATCTGAAGGCAGTGAGGAGTAGCCTATCCTAGTGCTCTTGGTGCAATACCTGGAACAAGGGGCCCAAATCTGCTTCTCTGATCCTAGCTCCAGTTCTTTTATTCACTTCCTGTTTGACAGAAATGTATTAATCAATCCCTAATTGCATTATGAGAATTTAAATATGTCATGCTAATTAAAAAAGAAGAGGCCATCTTTTTCCAATAATTAAACTATTAAAGAATAGATGGTACAAAAATGTTTGCATTTCAATAGAACTATCTTTATTCATTTATTGACTTATTATTTATTTATTTAAACAAAAGAAATGGTCTAAAAGCAAATGCAGATATGTACCAAGGAATGGACCTGACCTGGTACTTACAAAGGAGATGCTGTGTCATAATGGAAACAGCCTACGAGGGGAGAAACAGTGTTTCGGGTGCTGTGTGGTGGAGGAATCTGGAGATGCGAGTTAACTGAAAGGAGCTGCTCTGCCAGCAATCAGCGCGAGGGGAACCACCAGAGGCTGCTTCCAGAGAACTACGGGTGGCCGCGTGACAACTGGCATCAACTCACAGTCTTCTCATTTTCCCCATTTTCTATAATTTTCCTCTTCTTTTCATCTGTTTTTTTCTTGAAGATGTTATTTCGGTAAAACTGAAGTTCTTTGATGCTTTCACTAATGTCATCAAGGGCCCTACAAGCAAACACACCGTACTGAATGCAATGTCCAAAACCAGAGGAGATGGAATTTAAAAACCATAACCTTTTACAAATAACTTAAGAACAATGGGTACTATGGTAAATGCCACTAGTGGAACATTTCACTGAAGCAATTTCAAGTGTTTTTTAAAAAACTTTTGCCAAAAAAATTTCATAAAATATAAAATATCCGAAGTTCCCAAACTGTTTCTTAGGACAAGGATGTGTTCCACTAGGTGGGGGTGGGGGGAGTATTCCAGGGTCAACTAAGTTTAGGAAAAACTAGATTAAACTTTTTTCAAAAATTCTTTGCAAAGTATTTAATATACTAAATGTATATTACCAATTCTCAAGAGGAGGCTACACAGCACACAGTCTTTCTAAAACTTAATTGACCTCATTTGTGGAATACTTATTAACAGCTCATGGAACACAGTTTAGAAAACACTGCAAAATACTTAATAATGTCCCTGGACAAAATATACTGACATACTCGAATGTACCTCATAACTCGTCATCATAATAAACATCCAGTATGAGACAGGACCTAACCATACAAGAGGATCTCCCTCCTCTCTCGTGGGGACGTGTGCTATAATCACTGGCAGCCTGCCTCCAGCTAAGAGCCTTTCTTCCCCCCACTCCCCAACATGCTGTTTCTCATCTGTTGTAGTCTGAGAAATCAGGTCACCAAGATTATTAGAACAGTGTGCAAGGAAATCAGTAAGCACTGAACGGTGGGCCAAGGGCCTCTTGTAGAGAATAGGCAAAGATGACGGATCGGCGCCTGTAGCTCAAGCAGCTAGGGCACCAGCCACATACACCAGAGGTGGTGGGTTCAAGCCCAGCCTGGGCCTGCAAATAGCAATGACAACTACAGCCAAAAAACAGCCAGGTGTTGTGGTGGGAGCCTATAGTCCTCACTTGGGAAGCAGAGGCAAAAGAATCAACTAAGCCCAAAAAAAGAGTATGAGGTTGCTGTGAGCTGTGATGCCACAGCACTCAAAAGAAGGTGACATAGTGAGACTCTGTCTCAAAAAAAAAGGAATACACAACAATGGGCCAAGGGCCTCTTCTAGAGAATACACTGCACAGACTTTGGTGCCAGAGTTTTATGAGTTATTTCAGCGGCCAAGGCAACAATATGCTTTCTTCCCAGGTGTTGGACATAAGGCAGAGAGCTGAAATTGTCAGAATTACAACCTCTGGCTAAATAAAGGTACACAACGTCTTATCTATGATACCGAAATCTAAATCAGACCTGAAAACCCAAAGTACTTTCACAACCCTTTGTGCAGTAAAATCTGACCAATCTTGATGTGAGACTATTTATACTCATTAGCTGTGAGTACATGTTTCACTGTAGAAATATCTATGTGTTTTATTATGAACTGCTTCCTCAAACCTTGTTAGGAATGTTACATAGTAAAAAACAATGCAGGGGTACTATCACCTTTCTAACATCTGAAAAATTCTGAACTCCAAAACATACCAACCCCCAATTATTTCAGATAAAATATTCGAGGTTTGTACTATGTTTCTCCTGAAAGAATACAAAATCAAAAAGAAAAGTAAAAGAACCAACACACAATACTTGATACACAAGATCTTTAAATTCCTTGTGTACTTGTCCTTAAGGCTACAGACATAAAAGTAACAATCTGAAAAACTAAAAAGTGTCAGAGCAGGGCAACTGTATTATACAACTGTACAGGAAGTGTTCTTAAAAGCCTACAAGTCCATATCCTCTGTGGGAAGAACGCTAACACTGCTCATTACCAGAAAGAGTACACATTGTTTCATCATACCTATAATCCAAGTTATTATGTAAGAGTTTTAAACCTATGATGAAGTTTATAGGACCTTCTTCAAAATGGATTACTGAAATCCTGATCAGAATTCCTGATAATCTGAGTAAAGGAATATTATCTTTATTGTAGTTGCCTTTTATCTCTTCCTCCAAGGAAAAACAGTAGGAGGAAAGACGTTATTTGAAGCAGTCAGGACTTTGGGAAGGGGGTTGTGCATGTCAGATTCACAAGCACTTGGCAGGACCCAAACTTACCTGTGAGAAGCGGCCTTCTTTGGTGCAAATTCATATTCTTCTGGGTACCAGCGTCTACACACAGTAGAAATGGAACTCTCAAAGGAAGCTGTCTCAAATATACTGAATAATTACCTCCTTCAAGTCATACATTGACACTGAAAAAGTCGTGATTCTCAAGTTGCCTCTTTGCTGGGGGGGGGTCTCTGTCTGCCAACTTGTCCTCTCGTTATAGATTTTCTTCAAGCAAACTCATCAATGACTCTCTAACTCCTTTTTAAGAGTTTCTGTCATGGATATCCAACTACCTCCTGCCCCCCCCCTTAAAAATCTACCAAGTACTACTAATTCAAGATCTATAGAACCACACCCATCACTTTCAATGCCTTCCTGCCCTACCCACCAAAGCTACTCTTCTCCTAATTTCCCCTTAAACACCTAAGCTGTGCAAACATGAAACATCTGAATCACTTTATACCTCCTCCTTTTCCTCATTCCTGCATTTGAGCATTCAGTGCCTATCAAGTTCACCCTCTCACACACTTATCTTCATACCACTCGCTGCCACCTGAACGCCATTTTCCCAGCTCATTCTTTTCCCTCCAAGATGATGTGAAGTCTCCTTTCTTATTATCTCCCTACCTCTTCTCTCGCCACCTTCTAATCGGAATAACCTAATCATAGCACTCACTCTTCTACTTACACTTTCTCAGCGGAACTCCATCCCGTATGAGATAAAACTGAACTTCATCAGCATAGGATACAAGCCACTAGGTGGTCCTACCCTTGAGCCCTCAATATTCCACTGACATATTTCCATTATAGGGGTCATCACAGAATATATTTTTAGAATGTGTTTTTTACACATCAACCCTCTAGATTCCAAGCTACTTATGGGTTTTTCATCTACATGTGCCCAGCAGACAGGCCAATGTCTGGCACAGAATAGATGCTCGATAAATTGCTGAATTAATGAAATTTATACCGAAGATTTCTGACATGGTTTTACCCATTATTCACTAGTCCAAGATAAATTAAGGTCCTGTACAAGGGAGAATGGGATAAGGAAGCTTTAAACCCACTTGGCACCCTCATTTCTATAGCTCTATTCAAAAACTTTCCCCAAATTCTCAATTAAAACACATTAAGTAAGGCAATTTAATGCATCCTAAATATAGCCCTTACCTGCACAGTTCTTTAACAGTGCTCACATCAATTATTCTATAATGAAGATGTTTCATGAACTGGGGCATGTATTTGTCAAGAAACTTCTTATCTGCATGAACTGAATTTCCTAGAAAGATATGAAGCATACTGCATCTCTGTATTTCTAGTAGTATACAAAAGGATATCAAAATTCATAAATTAAAGTTGAAATGGAGGTTGTATTTTTAAATTCAAACAATTCCTAAAAGCACCTCTAAGTTTCTAAGTGGGTTTAAATGCAGCTGATTAGCTTACAAAGATAGACCACCAAGTATTTAGTCAGTCTAGCTCATAATAAATTTGCTTATGGCCTCTCATGAACAAAAGAATACCTCTAGCATTCCACATTCTTAAAATAATGCACAAATCTCTTTGTTAAACTGTTTAAGATCATACCAGATCCACAAACTTTCTCCCATTGTCATAAAATCTACACCACTAACACTAAACATTTAACTGAATCACATAAGTAAATGAACTTTTATTTACATTTCAAATTCTTTAACAAATCATCTCCATACTCATGTTTGCATACAATAATTTATATTAAAAACATTAAATTTTAAATGAGATGGGTTTGTTTCATTTTTTGTTTTCTGCTTTTTGTTTTTTTGAGACAGTTTTACTCTGTTGCCCTGGATAGAGTGCCATGCCATCATAGCTCACAGCAACCCTCAAACTCCTAGGCTTGAGCAATTCTCTTGCCTCAGCCTCCCAGTTTGCTGAGACTACAAACCTAGTTTTCTCTATTTTTAGTAAAGACAGGGTCTCACTCTTGCTCAGGCTGTTCTGGAACTCCTGAGATCAAGCAATCCTCCCGCCTCAGCCTCCCAGAGTTGCTAGGATTACAGGCACCAGCCACCAAACCCAGCCAAGAACTTTAAAATAGACATCAGCCACACTGGCCAGAGGAAACATTTATACAATACGTGCTCTAATACTGAATGCCAAAAGTTTTTTTATGAATGTTTAAGTAAAGTGCTACCACATCAATTTACATATACCAATCCACTTTGAGAAAACATTAACTTCCCTTTGACAATGTCAGCCTTTCAAAAATTCTGGCAGAACTGGCCTGGTCTCTTTAAAAAGTTAACGTCACAGTGGGAAAAAAAATAGGTGGACAGTTTCAGATTAAGAGACATAACAACCAAATGAAATACGTAAGCCTTGATTGCATCCTGGTTCAAAAACAATTGGACATTCTGGGGAACTTCAAATGTGAACTAAGTTATCTAGTTATATTGAATGACTTAATTATCTTCAATGTAATAACGATAATTTGTTGTATACAAAAATGTCCTTATGCTTAGGAGATGCTTCATGAAGTATTTAGGAGTAAAGTGTCATGATGCCTGCAATTTACTTTAAAATATTCAACAGAATATAAAAAAAATAAATGGCACAAGGTTAACAATTATTAAAATCAACTTTCTGTGCATGTCAAATATTTTCATAGTTAAAAGTACAGGGGAAAATTTTATTGAGTTACTCTTGAGTTTCCCACAGCTCATGTCAGGTTTCCAGGCATTTCCACAATATTCGCATTATAAACTACACAAAGAAACTTGAACACAAATGTAAGATGTATTACCCAAATGAGGGTAAATGGAAGACACAGATGGTCTCGGCTGGTCTTTTTGGAATTACAGTCTCTTGAATCACTACAAGAGAACACTATCTACAAGATATACATAAGACTGGATTTTACCTGCAAGTGGACAGAGCCCCGGAGGAGTCTGCTGTCGTACAAAGGACAGAAATTCATACTCTGCCTGCTGCAGTGTAATTGTACTCTCCTTCACTGCCTTGGTAAGACCAGACTGCAAGAGAGAATCCCCAGCCCCCCACCAGAAACACATGAAGTCAGTTTTCAAAGGCATCCAGAAACGAAACTTCACTTCTAAAATGGGCAAATATAATCACAGGTAGACCATTTTTAGAGCTCAAGTTCAAACTGAAACTGCCATCTTTGCACCAATTTTTTCTTAAGGAATCCAAGTTAAATTAGGTATGTTCCTGATTGTTAACAGCATTTCCACAGTCAAAAAAGATGGTGCTCAAAGTCCGTGGATATAACCTCTGAGAAGAAACAACTATTAGGAGGACAGCAGCACTCCCCCTTCTCTGAAAGTTGATGTCTAAGCTCATCCAAAAGACTGACTTGAGGAATACTTGACAATCCACAATGCGTTCGCGACAGACTGAATGTAGGAGAGAAAAAAGAGGACATTCAGGAG